>VBSM01000272.1:108802105-108814740 GCA_008086735.1 Cheirogaleus medius | reverse complement strand
CAGTTTCCTGTAAACGTATTTAATACCACTGAATCGTACACTAAAAATGGTTAAAATGGTAAATTTTACTTTAAATATATTGTATCACAATAAAAAACAAAATCAGTTACTCTGCCACTTCACCTGGAGTGAGGTGAGGTGACCTGATTGGGTCACTAAGTCACAACTGTCCCAGGAAAGGCTGTGAAAGCACAGGATACCTCCCACCTTTGATGAGACTCTGGGTTGCAGGCAAAGACCTCTTTCCACTATCTCAGAAATCTTCATAGCAGCATTCATTGTTCATAATTGTAAAAAACTAGAAAAAACCCAGACACGTGCCCACAAAGGAATGGATTAATAAGTGATGGTCTAGCCACCCAGTGGCATGTTAAACAGTACTTTAAAAATGAATCAACCACAGCCACACACAACAAGCAGGAACCTAAGAAACAACTGTGTATTCAGTGAAAAAATATTGACAGAAGTTGCTTCTACCCCCACCAGATCACCGTCTGTCCTTCACAGTCTGGGCCGTGTCCCAAGATGCTGAATGCAACTGACTGCTGCACTGGGGCCTTCTTGTGGCTGGGTTTCAGCCAGATCCCCCAATAGGAGACACTGGCAGGACATCACAGAGCGAAAGAAAGAGAAGTTAGGAGTATTTCTTCCTTGCTCACTCATGCGCTGGAGCTGCGCTGGTAGCAGCTGTGATCCCCTGCACAACTGCGGCTCCTGTCGGGTGCTCCTAAGCCAGTGACCCAGTGACCCAGCTCTCAGGGGACCTGGTAACAGGTGTGCTCCCTGGCGCCATCAGACCTAGGGTGGTCATGGCTTTGCACGGCTGCTAGTCCCTAGGAGCTTCAATGATAGCACCTCAATGGTTCCCTTAACTCTGGCCACAGTTGTAGTTCCTTCAATGCAATCATGCATTTGAACCAGAAGAATGGGCTTTTGTTTTCTGGAGAGATCCTGGCTGACACAACGAACGTACATCATAATCCCATTTTACACAACTCAGAACCAAGGAAACTAAACAATATGCTATAAGGGAATCCTACTATCTGGGAAAACAATTTATACAGAGCAAAGCAATTGTCTGATAAAGCTCAGGCCGGCAGGGGAGTAAAGTCAAAGAGTCAGCTTCAACAATGCAGACAATGTTCTAATTCTTAAGTTGGGCGGGCAGTTCTAAGGAGCTCATTTTAATATTGAACTTCATAAGTTACATCTCCATTATATATACTCTTTCATATGGATAAGATTTAAAAGTTAAATAAGTATGAGGGGCTAGATCTGCTGAAAACAAAAGAAAAAGAAAAAAAAAATCTCACAGAGGACTGAAATGAATGTCATGGACGTAACGTTATGTAGTAAGGTACATCGTAAAGCCCAGAGGCAGGAGAAAAATCCTTTGACAAATTTCTGTTATTTGATTTCCTGAAATTTCCAAGTCATTGTTATTTGTTTTTAAGTTAGATTTATGGAGGTATAATTAACAAACAATAAAATTCACCCTTATTAACGAATAGTTCAATGAATTTTGACAAACACATACAGCCATGTCTTCACATTCAGGATATAGAATATTTCAATTATTCCCAGAAAGTTCATCTTTTTAAAAATGCCATATATATGAAATTATTATGTAGTCTGTTGAATGTGGCTTCTTTCACTTAGCATAATGCTTTGGAGATTCACACAGGTGGTTCTGTGTCTCATTAGTTCATTCTTCTTTTTTTTTTTCCTTTATTTTATTTCTTCCACTTTGACCAGAAGTTCATTTCTTTTTATTATTGAGCAGTATTGCCTTGTATAGGTGAACCGCAATTTATTTATCCATTCATGAGTTGAAAGACATTTCTGTTATTTCCAATTTTTGATGATTTCATGACTAAGAGCCTTATAAATATTCACATATAGGTTTTTGTTAGAAGATATATTTTCACGTTTTCCCACCTAGGAGTGAAATATGGGTCCTATTTCATACAGGAAATGTGGGCCCACTCAGATGAGTGAAGTATAGGTGGCCCCTTTGGTGTGTTGGTGGTCCCCAAGGCAACCTTCAGGCTTGAGGATTTGCTAGAAGGACTCACAAGATTCAGAAAAGTTGTTAAAACAAGATTATGGTTTATTACAGTGAAAAATACAGATTGAAATCAGCAAAAGAAAAAAGCTCATAGGGTGGAGTCCAGGAGAAACCAGGAAGAAGTTTCCAGGTGTCCTCTCCCAGTGGACTCTCACAGATGGCCCTTAATTTTCTGAGTATTGCCACCCAGGGACGCTCACCTGAACTTTGATGGCCAAGATTTTTATTGGGGGTTAGTCATGTAGGCATGCAGCACCCACGTGACTGACCTTGGCTTCTAGGATCCCATCCCCCAAGAAGCACACAAGGACACTCTTATCAGGCAGGAGTGGCCAAGGTCTCAGAGGTCGTCTCCCAGAAGCTGGACCAATGACCACCCTGAAGACTTTGGGAACATGCAAGATTTGAGCAACCTAGGCCTGCAGAGTTCACCCTTTTCTGCACATAATATAAGTATGTGGTTAACTTTATAAGAAGCTGCCAAACTGTTTTTCAAAGTGGCTGTACCATTTTGCATTTTTATCATGCACATAGTAAAAGTTCCAGTTGCTTTATATATTTGCCAGTACTTGCTATAGGTTTTTGTTGCTGTTGTTTTTAAGTTCAGCCATACCAATACGAGCGTAGCAGTATCCATCCCATTGTGATTTTAGTTTGTATTTTCCTAACAATTAATGATAAGATAGACAAATGGCCAACAAACATATGCAAATATGCTCAGCATCACTAATCATCAGGGAAATGCAAATTAAAACCACAATGTGATACCACCTTACCCCTGTCAGAATGACACAATGAGATACCACCTTATACCTGTTAGAATGGCCATTATTAACAAGCCAAAAAAAAAAAAATAGATTTTGTCATGGATGTGGTAAAAAGGGAATGCAAATTAGTACAACTTCTATGGAACACAGTATGGAGAGCCCTCAAAGAACTAAAAGCAGACCCACCATTTGGTCCAGCAATCCCATTACTGGGTATGTACCCAAAGGAAAAGTAGTCATTTTATAAAAAATGCACCCAAATGTTTATCACAACACAATTCACAATTGCAAAGATACAGAATCAAGCTAAATGCCAATCAATTGATGAGTGGATAAAGAAAATGTGGTGTATATCTACCATGGAGTACTACTCAGCCATAGGAAGGAATGAAATAATGTCTTTTGGAGCAAGTTGGATTAAACTGGAGACCATTATCCTAAATATTTCCAAAACGGAAAAACAAATACCACATTTTCTCATTTATAAGTGGGAGCTAAATTAGGGGTATATATGGTCATAAAGTGGTATAATGGACATTGAAAACCAAAAAGGAGGAGGATGGGAGAGGAGTGAAGTATAAAAATCTACCTAGGGTACAATGTACACTATTCTGGTGATGGGTACATTAAAAGCCCCAACTTCAGCATTATACAATTCATCCATGTAATAAAAAACACTGTAAGCCTTAAATCTATTGAAATAAAAAAAATCAACTGGTCACATTTGTATGGGTCTATTTCTGTACTCTTTATTCAATTTCACTGATCTATGTGTCTTAAATATAAATTTTAGAATCGATTTTTCAATGCCTACAAAAATTCCCAGTGGGATTCTGAATAAGAAAATATGGGCTTTCTTGGGAGAATGTAGTTATCCCAGCTTTTGGCAAGTGTTTAACATAATATTCCACTCTGTGGAATATTAAGTAACAGTTTAATAAAAGGGGTTTAATGAAAGGGGCTGGGCGCGGTGGCTCAAGCTTATAATCTCAGCACTCTGAGAGGCCGAGGCAGGAGGATCATTTGAGCTCAGGAGTTTGAGACCAGCTTGAGCAAGAGCAAGACCCCATTTCTACTAAAAATAGAAAGAAATTAGCTGGACAACTAAAACTATATAGAAAAAATTAGCCGGGCATGGCGGCGCATGCCTGTAGTCCCAGCTACTCGGGAGGCTGAGGCAGGAGGATTGCTTGAGCCCAGGAGTTTGAGGTTGCTGTGAGCTAGGCTGACGCCACAGCACTTTAGCCCGGGCAACAGAGTGCGACTCTGTCTCAAAAGATAAATAAATAAAAATAAAAAAATAAAAATGAAAAACACTGTAGATCTACTAAAACAAAAAGATTTTCAAAATACACTGTTGATAGAAAAAAGAAAATTACAGCATGATTTAATTTGTTAAAAAAATCAAGTAATCAAACTTGGCATCACCCAAAATTGTCCAAACTGAAATTGTGGGCTTTCTGATGTGAAGCAAACTAAATGGTATCACCAGTGAGATATTCTTATCCAAATTTATTTTATTTTTAGAGACAGCGTCTCTGTTGCCCAGGCTTAGTGCAGTGACGTCATCATAGCTCATGTAGCTCACTGCAGCCTTGAGCTCCTGGGCTCAAGTGATCCTCTTGCTTCAGCTTCCCGAGTAGCTGGGACTAAAGGCACGTGCCACCACTTCTGGCAATTTTTTTTATTCATTATAGAGTCAGGGTCTCGTTATGTTGCCCAGGCTGGTCTCAAACTTCTGACCTCAAGCTATCCTCCCTCTTCGGCCTCCCAGAGTACTAGGATTACAGGCATGAGCCACTGTGCCTGGCCCACAGTTAACCTTTGAACAACACAAAGGTTTGGGTGACAACCTCTCACATACTCAAAAATCCACATATAACTTTTGAGTCCCCCAAAACGTAACTACTAATAGGCTACTGTTAACAGAAAGCCTTATTAATAACATAGTCAATTAACATTTCATATGTTATATGTATTATATACTATAGTCTTACAATAAAGTAATCTATAGAAAAGAAAATATTAAGAAAATCATAAGGAAGAGAAAAATATTTACTATTCAGGAAGTGGAAGAGGATCATCATGCAGGTCTTCATCCTCGTGGTCTTCACGTTGAGTGGGCTGAGGAGGAGGAGGAGGAAGAGGGGGGCTTGGCCTTGCTGTCTCAGAGGTGGCAGAGGCAGAAGAAAATCCACATCTAAGTGGACCTGAGCAGTTCAAACTCATGTTGTTCAAGGATCAACTGCGTGTGTGTGTGTGTGTGTGTACATGTGGCAAAAAGCTAACAACTGGTGAAGAAGAGGAAGGTTGCATAAAATTGCTTCGTACCATTCTTTCAACTTTTCTATTGGTTTCAGAATGCCCAAAATAAGAAGTTGAGGGTGAAGAAAGCAAAATGACAACAAAAAAGAAGAGCATAATTTGGTTAATAAAACACTGTTATGAAAAAAAAAAACAACACACTGTTATGCTTGTGCTTTGACATTGCTAAACTTGGCATTGCATTTATATTTGGAATCTTGAAATAAATATTTTTAAAATGTTGATGCTTTTGCCCAGGTATTTACATTTAGATTACAAGGTAATCATGGGGAAATGCTAGTATTTGCCCCTTGAATCGGACGTTGGAAAGGTAGAGTTTATTTTGGCAGGGTATACCTTACCTACTGGCTAGGAGAAAATGTTTTTCCTATGCTAATCAAATTTGACTTTTACAGAACAACTATTCAGAAGATGCATTTGCTATTTACCCAACAGTTGAGAATTAGGACAGAAGTTGTCACTCTTCTGGAATGGAGGCGCAAGAGGAGGCCAAAATTATGGGATGACGAAGAGAACTGCATAGACAGGGTAAGATACATGTTAGTCTTGGGATCCTTAAACATTTATTCATATGTGGTGGAGCAGAAGGTAGAAAATGGACCATATAAATGGAGACCAAAGAAAGGGCTTGTGTAAAAGACAAAGGGCTTTACTGGAGGGGAGGATGTTGTTTCAAAAATAATATATAAGTTTATTTCAGATGCTTTTGAAGACCTAGAAAGGCACAAAAAAGAAAACAAAACCATCTCACTTCTCACCACATGAGTTAGCATTTGTCTATACATGCATGCTTCCCAACTGTTTTCCATGCCTTCGTTGTTGTTGTTGTTGTTGTTGTTTTGTTTTGTTTTTTGCCCCCTCAAGGGGTCAGTGGATTTATTTTTTTTGAGACAGAGTCTTGCTCTGTCACCCCGGCTAGGGTGCAATGACGTCAGCCTAGCTCACTGCAACTTCGAATTGCTGAGCTTAAGCAGTCCTCCTGCCTCCTGAGTAGCTGGGACTACAGGTCCAAGCCACCATGCCCAACTAGTTTTTCTATTTTTTATAGAGACAGGGTCTTGCTCTTGCTCAGGCTGGTCTCAAACTCCTGATCTTCCCACCTCGGCCTCCCAGAGTGCTAGGGTTATAGGTGCATGCCACCAAGCCCGGCCTCCAGGTCATTACTAATAGCAATGATGATGATGATAAGCAAATGTTCACTATGTCCTTGCTACACTGACAGGTACTAATTTAAGCCATCACTCACATCTTCTCAGTTTATACTAATATTCTGTGAGGTGAAACTGTTGCTGTCCTGTTTTACTAACAGCAGAGTCATTGTATTCCTCTAACTTGCCCACATGACTAGTACAGGGTGGAGCCCACAGTCAAACCCATGTGTTACCACAGAGTCATCTTGTATACTTTTTTTTTTTTTTTTGAGACAGGGTCTGCTGACTCAGTCACCCAGGCTGGAGTACAGTGGTGTCATCATAGCTCACTGCAACCTCAAACTCCTGAGCTCAAGTGATCCTCCTGCCTCAGCCTCCCAGGCAGCTGGGCCTACAGGCACATGCCACCATGCCTGGCTAAAACACAATATAAGAGGAGATGAATTTGAGCCTGGGTATTTATGGCATCAAGCTTTTTTCCTACAGAACTGAATAAAAGAGTTTTGATTTTATCACTGCTAGGGCTTTAATGTTTGTTCCCTCCCAAGCTCATGTTGAAATTTAATTGCCAATAGTAGGTTACAAGGGAAGGTGGGACTTTGAAGAGATGATTAGGCTATCAGGGTTCCACCCTCATGAATGGATTAATGCCATCATCTCAGCAGTATAAAAGGTCGAGTTCCGCCCTGTCTTTGCCCGTCCACTTTCTGTCATGGGATGACGCGGCAAGGAGGCCCTCAACAGACACCAACTTCTCTATCCTGCACTTCCTAGCCTTCAGAACTATAAGAAATAAATTTCTATTCATGACAAAGCACCCAGTCTCAGGTATTCTGTTATAGGAGCACAAAACAGACTGAGACAATCACTAATCTTAAATGTGCATGGAATAATTTTCTTTTATCATTTCAAAGAGCTAATGATCTTTATGAGTTTAAACCAAAAGCACATTCTTTGAGTATATAATTTAGTAAAGATACCAACTAATTCAACACAATTTGAGGGTCTTCTATTCTTTTTTTTGTTTTGTTTTTGTTTGTTTGTTTTTTTGAGACAGAGTCTCACTCTGTTGCCCGGGCTAGAGTGCCATGGCATCAGCCTAGCTCACAGCAACCTCAAACTCCTGGGCTCAAGCGATCCTCTTGCCTCAGCCTCCCGAGTAGCTGGGACTACAGGCATGTGCCACCATGCCCGGCTAATTTTTTCTATATATTTTTAGTTGGCCAATTAATTTCTTTCTATTTTTAGTAGAGATGGGGTCTCACTCTTGCTCAGGCTGGTTTCGAACTCCTGACCTTGAGCGATCCTCCCGCCTCAGCCTCCCAGAGTGCTAGGATTACAGGCGTGAGCCACCACGCCCGGCCGTGAGTCTTCTATTCTTGGCACAATGCCTGGAACAAATATTATTTCGTTTAATTCTCATGAAAATCCATGGGTAATCATTATCATTTACATTTTTCAGATGAAGTGAAGGAAGGTACCACGGCTAGGAACTGTACAACCATGTGGTAGCTTTGGAATGTGTCAATTTGGTAATCTGAACTGCATTTACTAGAGTGCTCTCCCTCGGATGTTTAGGTTACAGTGGGCTACAAAACACATTTCGCATCAGATCAGGAAGGCAGAAATGGAGCAAGAACCGTCGTTTTTCACACTCTGCAGGGTAGTGCAGGGGTACGGGTGCTGTTGTCGTTCGTGTGCGCCGTTGTTTATCTGCTGGCTCACGTCCAGCCAGCAGTCGGCCTAAAGCCTCCCCATCCCTACTCTACCCCTCCCTGGATTCTCCTGAAGCTTCTCTGACTCTGGGGCTGTGTGTGACTTAGTTCTTTGGCGAAGGGCGCCAGTTTCTCTTGCAGAACACCCACATCCCCAAGGTTGGAGACAATAAGAGACTGTCTCAGGCTCCAGTCTGCCTTTGTAGGTTCTAGTTTGACCTCAATCTCCCCATCTTTACGTCCTTCTCAACTGCCTGTCCTGTGAACTTCAGGTTCCAGCATCAAAAAGGAAGACAACAGCCTTAAAAAGACTGTTTAAACAGCTTCCACAATTGCATGAGATCAAAGCCTTGTCATATATCCAGTGGTCTGCTTTCTGTGGTGTAGCCCCAATTATTGATATAAGCCATACTTTTAAAAAAAAGTTTTAAGGGGTCAGATGAAAATGACTTTGATCATTCATATTTAAATAGCTTAGAGTTATATCTAAACCTATTTATGAGAATTATCTAATTAAGCTAAGAGGGACAAGAGAGGTGTCTTTTCCAGAGTCTGGAATTTTTGAACCGGGAATTAAGTGGTTTTATGTAACTTGGCAAATTATTTATTTATTTATTATATTTATTTATTTTTTTGAGACAGAGCCTCACTTTGTTGCCCGGGCTAGGCAAATTATTAATTACATTCCTGGAGTAGATTATTAAGACCTTAAAAGTTGCTTCTGGCATCTTATTAGTTTCCCATTGCTGCTGTAACAAATTACCTCAAATTTTGCGGCACTGAAACAATACAAATTTATAATAGCTGTGGAGGTCAGAAATCCAAAATGGATTTCAGGGAGTCAAAAATCAAGGCATAGGCAGCGCTGTGTTCCCTCTGGGCTCCAGGGAATAATCTGTTTCCTTGCCTTTTACAGCTTCCAGAGGCTGCCTGCATTCCTTGGCTTGCAGCTCCTTCCTCCAACTTCAAAGCACACTGCTCTAGCCTCTGCTTCTGACATCACATCTCTCCACCTCTCCTACCTCCCTCTTATAAGGGACCCTGTGATTACCTTGAGGCCACCCGGGTAACTCACCACCTTGAGATCCTTAACTAAATCGCACCTGTGAAGTCCCTTTTGCCATGTAGCATGATATATTCAGAAGTTCCAGGGGTTAGGATGTGAGTATCTTTAGAGAGCCATTATTCTGACTACTACTGACACCATGGAATTTTTCCTTTTGTCTCTTTTCTTCTAACATAAACTTTTTATTGAAGCATAACATACATATGCATATAAATATATATTTATATATATATATGTGTGCCTGTGTAAGTTATAAGCATGTGGCTCAGCGAAGTTTTCACCAAGTGAATACATCTCAGAATAAAAAACAGAACATAACCTGAACTCCTGAAGTGTCCTTTTGGCCATAATCCTAATCCCAAATATAACCAACCATCCTAACTTCTAAGGCCACAGATGAGTTGTGTCTGGTTTTTGAACAGCATATAAATGGAGTCATACAGTATGCACTCTTTTGTGTCTGGCTTCTTTTCCTCAATTCTTATATTTGTGAGAGTCTTCATGTTGTATATTCATTCCCACTTCTATATAGTTTACCATTATTATGAATAAACTCCAATTTATTTATCCATTCTATGGTTAATGGGCATTTGGTTGCTTCCAGTTTGTGGCTATTGTAAATAGCTCTGCTAGGAACATGCTCGCACGTATGTGTCATTTGGCAAACATGTGTATGCAGCTCTGTCATGTCCATACCTGAGAAGTGGATTGTGAGGTTGCAGAGTGTGCATTTGCTCAGCTTTGGTAAAGGACTGCCCACCAGCTTTCCGCAGTATCTGTCATGGACTAGGATCCCATGAAGAAATTGGAACCCATGCATGAATTTATACTGATATAAGCAAGCAAACCAACCAACCAACCAGTAGGAGAGAAGTGAAGCCCTTCCTTAGAGTACAGGGCCTACTAGTAAGTGTAGAAGAAACGACACAAGTGTGCACACGCACGCATACATGAGCACACTGATAAGGCAAATGTGGTACAATGTTTAACGGTTGGGGAACTGGGTTAAAGGGTCCATGGGGTTCTTGCCGCTATTCTTTTTTTTCTCCCCCTGCTATTCTTGAACTAATTTTTCTGCAAGTTGAAAATTATTTCAAAATTAAAAAGTATGATGATTATAACTTTGAGAGAAAGTAGAGACTTTGCGACGTAGACCAAACCACAAAGGTTTCTCAGAAAAAGAGAAGTCACTTTGCGTAGAATGATGTGTACCCTTTCTCCTGTTATGTGAGGTTTGTCTGCCAGGTGAATACATCTCAGATGAAAAAACAGAACATAACCAGAACTCCAGAAGCCCTGTTCAACCCCACCCCCATCCCAAGGGTAACCGCTATCCTGCTCCATTCTCATCCCTCCCATTCCTGAGCCTGCTCCTTCTCCTTGTTCCCCACCTCATTCTACCACCACTCCTGCTCCCTGCCTGCCCCATGCCCCGGGAACTGGCGATGGGGTAAGCTCGGTACCAGGTGAGGTCAGCATCAGATGAATACATCTACTTTAGGTCTGTTTTAGGCTATGACAGAACATCCCAAATAGTGTGTTAAAGTGGCTACACCGAAGTGGCTGCATTGCTGGATAAATGGGGTATTTTGTACTTGGTAGCAGGACAATGAAACCTCTAGAGGTATCAGGTGGGACAGAGGGTCCGGAAGGCTATAAAATGCCAAGAGCCTGGTGTGGTGGCATGAGTGTGTAGTCTCAGCTACTTGGGAGGCTGAGGTTGGAGGATTGCTTGAGGCCAGGAGTTCGAGGCTGCAATGTGTGCCTGTGAATCGCCGCTGCACTCCAAGCTGGGCAATATGGACAGACCCCATCGAAAGGAGAAGGGGGAGAAAGGAGAGGAGGAGGAGGAGGAGGTGGAAATAAAACTTCAGGAGGATGGCCAAAAAAAGAGCTTCTGTCACCTGATGGAATCTTTGTTGGATGTGGGTAGGTAGAATATTCTACAACCTTGGGTTTTTGCGGGCAATTCAAGAGGCTCTGAAAACCTATTTGATTAGGAGATAATAGGTAGAATATGTAGCTCCTGCTTTGTGTAACTGTCAAAGTTTACATCTATGTTCCTTGCCGTTGAAGAAAGTTTATAGTTACCTGTCAGTCCATCCAGATCTTGTTGAGACAACCAGGCAAAATTGCAAGAGTGTAGATAATTCAAAGTAGTGGGCTGGTCATTACTCTTTGTTATAAAGATAAGATAGAAAGATGAAGAATTTAGGCCAGGAGCAGTGGCTCACGCCTGTAATCCTAGCACTCTAGGAGGCTGAGGTGGGAGGATCATTTGAGCTCAGGAGTCTGAGACCAGCCTGAGCAAGAGCGAGACCGTCTCTACTAAAAATATAGAAAAATTAGCTGGTCATGGTTGCACATGCCTGTAGTCCCAGCTACCTGGGAGGCTGAGGCAGGAGGATCGCCTGAGCCCAGGAGTTTGAGGTTGCTGTGAGCTAGGCTGACGCCACGGCACTCTAACCCGGGCAACAGAGTGAGACTCTGTCTCAAAAAAAAGATAGAAAGATGAAGAATTTATATATAGACATATATACACACACATATTTTTCTTTTGAGACAGGGTCTTGCTCTGTTGCTCAAGATAGAGTGCAGTGACGTGATGATAGCTCAGTGCAACCTCATACTCCTGGACTCAAGTGATCCTCCTGCCTCAGCCTCCCAAGTAGCTAGAACTACAGGCACATGTCACTTCACCTGGCAAATTTTTCTTATTTTTTGTAGAGATGGGGGTCTCATTCTTTTTTTTTTTTTGAGACAGAGTCTCACTCTGTTGCCTCTGCTAGAGTGCGGTGGCGTCAGCCTAGCTCACGCAACCTCAAACTCCTGGACTCAAGTGATCCTTCTGCTTCAGCCTCCCTAGTAGCTGGGACTACAGGCATGCACCACCATGCCCGGCTAAGTTTTTCTATATATTTTTAGTTGACCAATTAATTTCTTTCTATTTTTAGTAGAAACTGGGTCTCGCTCTTACTCAGGCTGGTCTTGAACTCCTGAGCTCAAATGATCCTCCCGCCTCGGCCTCCCAGAGTGC
The DNA here is from genome assembly GCA_008086735.1 of Cheirogaleus medius. Taxonomy (NCBI): domain Eukaryota; kingdom Metazoa; phylum Chordata; class Mammalia; order Primates; family Cheirogaleidae; genus Cheirogaleus; species Cheirogaleus medius. The sequence continues at coordinate 108,802,611 of VBSM01000272.1, read as the reverse complement.
TAGGATTACAGGTGTGAGCCACTTCGCCCGGCCAGGGGGTCTCATTCTTGCTCAGGTCGGTCTTGAACTCCTGGCCTCAAGCAATCCTACCTTGGCCTCCCAGAGTGCTAGGATTACAGGCACGAGACACCTGCCCAGCTGAAGAATTTATACTATAGTAATTCCAAAGTTACCAATTAGAAAGCATTAGCCAGGTGGGACCAAGATAAATCTCTATATATCTTTTCAGCATGAAATTGAGTTTCTGAATTGTTTCTTTACTGTGAAGACGTTCTCCTGTTATGGCCTGCTTTCTGAGAAGGCTTTAGAATCAAATTCTGTGGAATATGTAACCTTTGCAAAGTTACACTTTGGCAAAGCTTGCCTTGTAGGTTTGTTGTAGGAAATTGTATCTTTTAGTTGTTGTCGCAGAAAATTAATCCACCTAAAAATTATAATAAACATACCCATTTTGTGATAATTCTCACTACCTATGATTACATGAATTATGTTTTTTTTTTTTTTTT
>VBSM01000272.1:108762524-108790762 GCA_008086735.1 Cheirogaleus medius | reverse complement strand
CCAACTAAAAATATATAGAAAAAATTAGCCAGGCATGGTGGCGCATGCCTGTATAGTCCCACCTACTCAGGAGGCTGAGGCAGGAGGATCGATTCAGCCCAGGAGTTTGAGGTTGCTGTGAGCTAGGCTGACGCCACAGCACTCTAGCCCAGGCAACAGAGTGAGACTCTGTCTCAAAAAAAAACAAAAACAAAAAACCCTTCAATTACAAGTCTTATTTATAAATCTAGTCATGTTTATGGAAACAAGTATATTTGGTATTATTGTTTAATTAATGTTTAATTAATAATTGAAAATTTAATCTTAACATATGTAATATCATGTAATCAAATTTCCATTGGCATTTTATATTACATTTACAAGTATGTTATTTTAATCACTTTAACAGGGTAAACTAAGACAAATCTAAACATGATCTAAAAGGACTTAACTCTTATAATATTTCAAATTTATTTTGTAATTTTTATATTCTGTCAAACATAAAAGCTCAGTAATTACAAAACTTGTTACTATATGAGAATAAATATAACTGTGTGAGTGTTACTCATACTTTCTTTATTTTTGCTTATTTGTCAGCCTTCTTGGGTTGTGAATTAACTCCCCAAACCAAAGGAAGAACAATATTACCATCTCAGTACTACAGGATTAAGGAACCAAGTTATGATAGAAGATTATGGGCCAAGACTTGGAACTTGGGTGCATTGCCAGATATAATGTTACATGAATTCTTAGATTGAGCCTTTTTTTAGTAGTAAGGCTACTAAAGTAGTAAGGCTATTTATTTACCCATTTAAAACAAAAACCTCTTTTACAACTTTGTGTTCCCCACGTGCTGTTAATCCTATTACTATTTAATTTTCACAGTGAGACTGAAGACTGATCTTTCATCCTAAAGGTAGCTGATTTATTTCCTCTAGGGACCTGTAATTTCTATCTAGAGAAGTTCTTTTCATCAAAACCTTTCGTATCTGATCTTCAAAAACAAGTCTCTGTTGCCAGATAGGCTTGTATATAACCTCAGAACTTAAAATCAATTATATTAACTGGAAGTTCTTCATCCATCTGAATAGTAGAAGTCTTAATGAAATCTATTAGGTTACAGAAAAGTGATTTTCTCCTTATTGAAGCCATCTTGCCATTTCTATAATTTGTTTTATTTAAATATTTAATTAAACGTTTTAGATAAGTTGTTTAGGTCAATTAGTGTGATTAATTAAGTGATAGTTTTTGCTTTCAAATTTGTATTACTGACAAGTTCTTAGGTGTTATGATTTTTCTTGGTATGTTGGAATTACTTTTCCTGGTTTCTCCCATCTCCCTTTCCCTTATAGTACTGACTATGTTGAACTGATAATCTCAAAAGTTTTTGGACTTTTACATATTGATACTTTAAAGCACACAGTGCTAATTAATATTAAGAAATTTGGGTTGGCTGTGGTGGCTCATGCCTGTAATCCTAGCACTTTGAGAGGCTGAGGCAGGAGGATCGCTTGAGCCCAGAAGTTCTAGAGTAGCCTGAGCAAGAGCAAGACCTGGTCTCTACAAAAAATAGAAAAATTAGTGCAGGAGTTTGAGGTTGCAGTGAGCTATGATGATGCCAGTGTACTGTAGCCCTGGTGACAAAGCAAGACCCTATCTAAAAAAAAAAACAAACAAACCCAGAATATTAAGAAATTTTTGGGCCGGGCGCGGTGGCTCACGCCTGTAATCCTAGCACTCTGGGAGGCCGAGGCGGGTGGATAGCTCAAGGTCAGGAGTTCGAAACCAGCCTGACCAAGAGCGAGACCCCGTCTCTACTAAAAATAGAAAGAAATTAATTGGCCAACTAAAAATATATAGGAAAAATGAGCCGGGCATGGTGGCGCATGCCTGTAGTCCCAGCTACTCGGGAGGCTGAGGCAGAAGGATTGCTTGAGCCCAGGAGTTTGAGGTTGCTGTGAGCTAGGCTGATGCCACGGCACTCACCCTAGCCTGGGCAACAAAGTAAGACTCTGTCTCAAAAAAAAAAAGAAATTTTTGAGGACTACTTTCAGTTTTTTTAGAGACGGAATCTTGCTGTGTTGTCTGGGCTACCCTCAAACTCCTGGACTCAAGTGATCCTCCTTCCTCAGCCTCCCAAGTAGCTAGGACTGCAGGCATGCACCACCGGGCCCAACTGTCCTCAGTTTTGATTTATCTTTTGAGTTTTGTGTTGGAATGCCTGCCAGAGGTGGGAAACTTAAGTCAGATTGGAAAGTTGAAGGTATTTTATTTATCCTTTTCTGTCACCAGAACTTATGAACAAAATCTTTATATTGGATTTAGTCTTATTTTACATTTGGATTCATTATTAAGGGCAGAAAGTGAGGTCTGTGATTATATGTGTCAGAGTTTCTTTGGAGCAATGTTTCTTAGGGAGTTTGAAAACATGGGACATTGTTGATATCACAGTGCCTTGGGGGGAGTACTACTGGCATTAGCAGATGGGAGCCAGGGATGCTGGCTTAGTTAGTGTTGCTATATGTATATATATATTTTTTTCTTTTTTGCTAAACAGGTTCAGAAGATACATTTGCGTTGCTATAAAGGAATACCTGAAGCAGGGCAATTTATAAGAAAAAAAGGTTTATTTGGCTCAGGGTTCTGTAAGGTTGTATAAGAAGCATGGTGCCAGCACCTGATTTTGGTGAGGGCTTCAGGCTGCTTCCACTCATGGCGGAAGGCAAAGCAGAGCCAGCATGTGCAGAGATCATGTCTGGAGAGAAGTAGTAAGGCGGGGGGGGAGCGGTGTGGTTCTTTTTGAACAACCAGCTCTTGTGGGAGCTAATAGAGCACAGGAACTCATTATGGTGAGAATTGTACTGGGCCATTCATGAGGGATGAGTCCAAACACCTCCCATTAGACTCCACCTTCAACACTGGGGATCATATTTCAGTATGAAATTTGGAGGGGTCAAATATCCAGACCATAGCAGTTAGTGTATGCCTTGAATGTGCTAGATAGTCCTGCACAGTGATGTTTGTCATTCCTCAAATGCTGGTAACATTATGTTTGAAGTGTCCTGGGTTTGCAGCATTAAAGTTTATAGCAGATACATTCACATCAGGTAATGTTGGGCATATTCACAGAGTACCTGTTGCATTTTTGTGGTTTGTTGAGGTATAATTGAAGTACAATAAAATGTACATGTTTAAAGTGTTGATAAATATTGACATCTTATATCTGTGAACCCATCACCACAATGAAGATAGTGAACATGTCTGTCACTCCCCTAGAAGTTTCTTCTTGCCATTTTGTAATTCCTCCTGCTTTTCCCCATAACCCCCTCAACCTCTTACTTGCTGTCTGTGACTATGTTAGTTTGCATTTTCTAGAGTTTAATATAGGTGAAACCATACAGTGTATTCTCTTTTTCTGCCTTGTTTTAGCATAATATTTTAAGATTCATTTGTGTTGTTGCATATTATCAGTAGTTTATTTCTTTATTGCTGAATAGTATTCCATTGTATAGATGTACTGTAATGTCATTAACTTGTTAATGGACATTTGGGTTCTATTCACTTTTGGGCTATTTTGAAAAGAAAGTTGCTAAGAACGTTCATGTACAAACCTTTATATGGACATGTGGTATAATTTTTCATGGATAAATACCTAGGAGTGGAATAGCTGAATTATATGGAAGGTATATGGGTAACTTTTTAAGAAACTGACCTGTTTTCCAAAGTGTTGGTACTGTTTTGCATTCCCATCATCAGTTTCTACAAATTCTTCCAACCTTGGTCTGGTCAGTTTTTTAAGTTTTAGCCATTCTAATAGGTGTATAATGGTATCTCATTATGGTTTTAATTAGTATTTCACTAAATACTAATCTTGATCTTTTTTTTTTTTTTTACCATCTGTATTATCTTCTTTGAAGTGTTCAAATCTTGTGTCCATTTAAAAAATTAGGTTTTTATTGTTGAGTTTTGAGAGTTCCTACATAATCTGAATACAAGTCCTTCATCAGATACATGTTTTACAATATTTTCTCTCAGTCTGAAGCTGTCTTTTAATTCTCTTAACAGTGCCTTTTGAAAAACAGAAGTTTTTAGTTTTGATGAAGTCCAGTTTATCAGTTCTTTTGTGGATTGTGCTTTTGAATTCATATTAGAAATTTTTCCCTAACCCGAGGTCATAAAGATTTTCTCCATTGTTTTGTTTAAGGAGTTTTATGGTTTCAGGTTATGTGTGATTCATCTTGAGATAATTTTTGTTTATGGTGGGAGGTATGGGTCAAAGTTTATTTATTTTTTTATATTTGGCAAGTGGATATCCAGTTGATACCTATTTGATCCAGAACCATTTGTTGAAAAGACTATCTTTTCTTCACTAAACTGCCTTTTCAACTTTGTCAAAAATCAGTTATCTTGTGTCTTGCTTCTGGACACTCTGTTTCGTTGATTTGTCTTTATACCGATACCATGGTGTTTTGGTTACGATGGCTTTATTTAATTTTTTTGCAGCCCACTTACCAAGTGAACTATAGCTTCATAACAGTTCTTGAAATCAGATACTGTTAGCCTTACAACTTTATTCTTTTTGAAAGCTGTTTTGGCTTTTCTAGTTCATTTGCATATACATTTTAGAATAAAATTATCAATTTCTATAAAAATTCCTGCTGGAGGTTTAATTGGTATGGGTTCGAATCTATAGATCAGCTTACTGTTATTTTTAAGTCTTTTGAAATTTGTTAGCTTGTTTTATAGTTTTCAGTGTGTATGCCACGTTTTGTCAGATTTATCCCTAAGTATTTAATTTTTTTGACGTTATTGTAAACAGTGTTGTTATTAAAACTTGCTCTCCAACTAGGTATTGTCCAATAAGCATGTGGCTCCTGATCATCTGTTGCAAATCTGCCAGCGCATCGGTCCTATGTTGGATAAAGAAATTCCACCCAGTATTTCAAGAGTCACTTCTTTACTTGGTGCAGGAAGGCAGTCTTTGCTACGTACAGCAAAAGGTACCTTAATTTGAAGAAGTGTTCTGCTTTGTATTAATAGCTTAATAATTATTATACTTGTGAAGTAATGTAAGCATTGTGGAAGAAAGGTGATATGTAACTATAATCATGCTGTGGACTATAAAATTCTCTTCATTTAGCATAGAACATTGAATTTTATTACATAAGTGTTTAATGGGTCCTTCTGCATTTAAAAAATTGATAAAAGATATAGATGTTAAGCTAAAAAGCTTGAATTTATTCTGAGATGTGTTTGAGGTTTTATCAATGTGAGTTCCTAATTTTCCATTTTGTAGCTCACTCATAACTTCATTGAATGTAATTGTATGTGTCTAATAAACTCTTTAAATGCTAGAAGTATTTAATTTGATATTTAGATTCTGAAAGCCCTTTGTTATAAAGGGAAGTGATTTTCTAAATTTGGTAGCAGCTTGAAAACAAGCACCAAAATGTAAAATTGCATGATACTTTTATTCACTAATTTAATTTTTTTTGCAAAGTTATGTGCTAGCAAAATGTTTGGAATTGCTATTTTCTGTTAGCTTGGTATAAATGACTTAGACTAAGTATATGTATGTGATATGATCTATGTATACTTGTGGCTAAACTGCTAATGGGCAAGATTGTTGGTTTTTCTGATCTGAGCATACGTCAAGTTCATCCCATGATTATTTTTTGTTATTGAGCTATTGCTGATGTGATGCTACCTCTTAGATGCACCACCAGTATAAAGCTTAATTGAGAAAGAACAGCTCTCCCTTTTGGTCCATGCCAGACTGGTTTATCAGCTTTAGTTGTTTCTTAGTGCTCTACAGCCATGCCACACTGGCTCTAATCAGGAAACTGTTTATATTCTTCATTCTTCTGTGTCCCTATTCATTTTGTAATTCTATTTTAGGTGGTTGTATAGTAGTTACTTGGGTAGGCTGTTTTCTTTTGTTTTCTTGTGTCAAGCTCAGTGTCGTTTTGTGATGAGCACTGCTTTATAACTGGCAGACCTTAGAAGAGATTTCAGCAAGCTGCTCTAGGGTAGGGGCCATATTTCTCTATTTGTTTTGTACTAGTGCCACAAGAGGATGCCTTGTAACTGCTCTTTGGTCATGATAGTGGTAATGAATCCATTCATGTAAAACACAATATGCCTGTTAGTTTGGGGCACCCGAGGCTCAGTAGAGGTTTAGTGTGATGCCTTCCCTCCCTTCTCTTTCAGTTATGAAGAAGCTAATTTCTAGCACAGCACAACTGCCCATAGCCTGTGTTCTGCTGATATCTCCTGTACAGGAGAGCAGTTTTTTCTTAGTGCATTTGCTGGGTAGGTCAAGGAGGGGATGGGACTTTAGAAGTAGTGTTCAGACTCAGATCCTACATATGTGCTTTTCTGTAAAGGATTCTCTCTGATCCTAAAACAAAGGGAAAGTTATTTGATTTTAATTTGTCAATACTTCCTAAGGGAACTTAAGTCAGGGCAGTATTGGTCAAATTAATTTTAAAACCAAACAAATTAAATTATTTATGTCAGTAATTTTAATATAAGTCAAATTACATTTTTCCTTATAAAAGTTTCCATTTTTGAAAATTTGGATCAGTTGTGAGACCTTTTATCTTTAACATTGTATGGTATAATTCTACATTGAAAAATAAAGACTCATTTGGCATTAAATGGGACTTGAGTTAAAAGATCTGATATTATAGTCCATCTTAACCAGTCATTTGCTGTGGATCTCTTTAAAGGTCCAGGAATCTTTGAGCCTCAGTTACCTCATTTGTAAATTGGCAAAAATACCTACCTCACAGGGTTGTTGTGAGGATTTAATGAGAATAATGTATGTTGAAAGCACTTTGTGAATTGTAAAGTGCTACACAAATGTTAGTTGTTGTTGCTGCTGTATCTGAGATGTCTTAAAATTTTTTTCCTTCGGAAATAGTCTAATAAACCTCCAGGGCTTTTCTGTTAAAGTATATTAGTTGGTAAAACTTTGAATAAACAGTTTATTACAATATACGTAAGTATTCTATAAAATCTTTCTTGGGGTTAACTTTCAAGATTTTATGTGTATCTAAAATTCATTTTAAAGACTGCAGGCACACAGTTTGGAAGGGCTCTGCCTTTGCTGCTCTTCATAGAGGAAGACCTCCTGAAATGCCAGTGAATTATGGTTCCCCACCAAATCTTGGTAAGTGAGGTTGGCCTTTGAGATACCCAGAATCATTCTTTTAATTTTTTGACAAACTTTATAAAAGATGCTGTATCAAAACTTAAAAGGAAATACTGGTAGTGTTGTTGTTCAGTAGTAGATAAGTATCAAATTTCAAAGTTTTTAAAAAAAAATAATTACTAAAAATAAAATTAATAAAAAGCAATCTTATTGTGGTAAGAAGTCAGTATTAGCGAAGAAGAGATTTGAGAAGAAACTTGTGTCCTTAGGGTTTCTTGAACATAGATTTTTGTAACCCTCTAGAAATTGTTTTGGAGTATTTCTTAGCTTTTTACATATTGGCTCCCCCTTAACCATTTTCATTGTTTTTATTTCCTAGTGGAGATACATCGAGGAAAGCAACTCACAGGGTGTTCCACTTTTAGCACAGCATTTCCAGGAACTATGTATCAGCATATAAAAATGCACAGAAGGATTCTTGGACATCTGTCTGCTGTTTACTGTGTAGCATTTGATAGGACAGGACATAGAATCTTTACAGTGAGTTAACATTTTAAACTCAATTTGATGTCATCTGGAGCACTTTAGTGTGCTTTAGAATCATCTAGGAAATCTTCAAAAACATGTAAATTCTGTTTCCCATTCTCAGGGATTTTGCCTCAGTAGATCTGGCGTGGGACCCATGAATTTGTATTTTTAGTATACTCCAGGTGGTTCAGCTATAGATAAGACTGTGTGCTATTTTGAGAGACGTTGAGTTATGTGGTGGTTCTTAAGGATGCTTAAAAATATACATACCTATTATTTCCTCTGTAGCACATTCTAGACTTACTGAATTAGATTAATTTATAATTGAAGTCTGTGTATTAACTACAAACCCCCCAAAATAAAAAACCTCCATAAACCCAAACCTCTACAGGTGATTCATATTCATACTGATTAATCACTGATTCAGGAAAATGGATTCATTGTAAAATAACCTTTTAGTGTACAAGTAATTATTATAAAACTATATGAAAATACTTGTAATTTAATTTACCATTTTAATGTTTTAAGGAAAAACATTGGGTGAGAAGTTTAATTTTCATTTTGCAGTTGTGAGATTCAGATGATACTCAAATGTTGAATGAGTGGGTGCTGGCTAGTACTGTAAATTCGAGACTCTGTGGCTCAGTTATTTAAAATGAGGGTGCTATTCTCACCATTTTCTCCTTGTTTTTGGGATTGCCACTTAGTCTTTTTCTCAGCCTGTGAAATATAGATCTTTCCCAACACTCATCAAATTATTTAGCTTGGTATGAACTAAATTAACATTTAAGTATCATTAATTGATATGGGCAAGCCATGAACTTTTAGTTGGAACTTATTACTTGATAGAGAATTTTGGGGAAAATAGTATTTACAATGTGGTCTGACCCTTAGAAATGATAACTTGACAGTATCTTTATATAGATTTTCTTTGCTTTGAAGAAAAATACTATTATTCTGTAAGTGTTCTGACTATAAGATTCATGATTAACTGTACAATTATAGAGTATAATTGGAAAGAGAGTTTGAGTGGCATGTAAAAGGTATTGTTTAAATGATTTAAAAGACTTGGTATACTAACATTTAATTTGGGGTGTATTTTTTCTTAGGGTTCAGATGACTGTTTGGTAAAGATTTGGTCAACACATAATGGCCGCCTATTATCTACATTAAGAGGTCATTCTGCAGAAATTTCAGACATGGCAGTAAACTATGAGAATACAATGATTGCTGCAGGTAGCTGTGATAAAATCATTAGAGTGTGGTGCTTGAGAACTTGTGCCCCAGTTGCTGTGCTCCAAGGACACACGGGATCAATCACATCTTTACAGGTAAACTTCTACCTTAGTGGGCACATTTATGTATTATTGCCTGTTCCTTTAAAACTTTCTCTTTGGAATTGAGAAATAGTAAGGTGCTTAGTAATTATATGATCTATTTTAAGTTTAGGTAATCAAGAAAAGATAGAATCAAGCATATTTCTACATATCATGGAAGGGTTATGTAATAAATAATGTAATGCAGTAAAGCTTTATATGAAGGCTTATTCTTTGAGGTTTTTGGTTGAACTGGGTGTCAATTATAAACTGGTGATAGATTAATTATTAATATTGTTCAACTTTAAAACTTGTGGATTCTGAGAGGGGAGAGGGTGGCGGTGGCAAAAAAAAAAAACAAACGAAAAAAACCTTGTGGATTTTGATAAGTTGATTAAATTTACCAAAATATTTTAAAAAATATTTTCACAAAAAGTGGAAGAAAATTTTGAACATATACAAAGTAGGCATAATAGTATAATGAACCCCTGTGTCCCTATCAATGGCCAATTCTTTTTTAACCATCTCTCCTGGTACCTAAAGCAAATCTTACAGTTCATTTTATTTCTTCTGCAAATATTTCAATATGAATATCTAAACGATATAAGGATTCATTTTTAAAACAACTGCATCACTGTTATCGCACTATTTGTTGATGTTCAAATGTCCAGTTGTCTTGTAAATGGCATTTTAGTTTGTTTGAATTACGAACAAAGCAAAGCCTGCACCTTACAGTTGGCTAATATAGATTAAAAGCAACTTAAAGCATAAATTTCATTGCCCTGTGCAGTTAAAAAAAAAAAAATTATTTTGCAGTTTCTTTGTTGAAGAAACTAGGTTATCTGCAGAGTTTTCCCAGTCTGGATGTTGCCAGCTGGATCCTTGTAGAGTAGTTTGACATGTTCCTTTGTATTTCCATTAGGTTGATTGTTGGAATCTGGAGCAGTAGTTTTCTTTAATGTGCATGAGAATCATCTGGAGGGCTTGCTTAAAACAGATTGTTGGGCACCACCCACAAAGATTCTGATTCAAAACAGATTGTTGGGCACCACCCCCAAAGATTCTGATTCCTACCCTCTGGGGTAGGGCCTGAGAATTTGCATTTAGAACAAGTTTTCAGATGCTGCTGTCCTATGGACTGTGCTTTCAGGATCACCTATCCAGAGAATTGATCACATTTAGGCTAAGTTCTTTCGTCAGGAAACACACAATGTCTGCTGGTGTCTGTGTACCCACTGATGATCAGCACCTTAGATTTATTAGTTCACTAGGTACTGAAAATGGTGCTATTCTATCATTTTTTGAAAATTACATTTTGTCAGGTTGAAGTAAATTGTTAGATGATTCGTAAGGCTTTTTTTTGGGGGGGGGTCTTCTGGTAAGGACTGGAAAACCTAGACAAATTCTAAAAGAGCTGTAACACTGTAAGGCTTTTTTTTTTTTTTTTTTTTTTTTGGGACAGAGTCTCACTCTGTTGCCTGGGCTAGAGTGCCATGGCGTCAGCCCAGCTCACAGCAACCTCAAACTCCTGGACTCAAGCAATCCTTCTGCCTCAGCCTCCCGAGTACCTGGGACTATAGGCATGCGCCACCATGCCCGGGTAGTTTTTTTTTTTCGATATATTTTTAGTTGGCCAATTAATTTCTTTCTATTTTTAGTAGAGACAGGGTCTCACTGTTGCTTAGGCTGGTTTCGAACTCCTGACCTTAGTGATCCGCCCGCCTTGGCCTCCCAAAGTGCTAGGATTACAGGCATGAGCTTTTTTAATGCATGTTGGTGCCTCCAGTTAGAATTTGGTTAAAACCATGGTGTTGGTTCAATTTTCATGTGCATATTCATTCAGGCTGTATGTTAGTGATCTCTAAGTAGATTTGATCCTAAGTTTTATGATAAAAGGTGACTTTTCTCAACTGTTCTGGTCAAAGAATAGAGATTGAATAGTTATTTTTTATATGATAACAGTCATAATTGAGATAGTGTTTTATTTTGAAAGTTTAAGCAAGATTTTTGACTTTCCCATTTATTTTTAGTTAAGTATGTCATTCTGTGGAAGGTTTCATAGTTTGAAAATTAATTCAAATCCTAGCTAGATTTCACAGTTAACATTTTATAATTTGATATGACCTTATACAAAATAATAGCAAATAAGAAAATTTGTGATAGTTTGAGAGGATATCTGTTTTAAAACCATCGTGGGATTCTTTAGTGTGAAAGTAGAGCACTCGTCTTCCCTGAAATGATTCTTTTGGTAGTAGGGGCCCACATGCATTTATCATCTACTGACTATATCTGAAAAATACTTGGGTGGTGGTTAATTTTTATACTATCAGAAGATTCAGTTTTGCTTATTAGTAATTTTAGGTTCAAAGTCAAATACATGATTTTAGTCCTTAATCTTTTTAATGTACTTTTCCCTGTTGTTATTGGAGCATAGAAGCCATTTTAAAATTATTATCATGTTGTTTTCAATTTTTAAAAGATACAAGTAATATTGCTTATAGAAATATTTGACAATAGTTAATAGCAAATGAGAAAAGGCTTCCTAATCTTACACTTAATATTAATCATTATTACTGTTGATCATGGTAATTTTACTTAATAAATAATCATTTAATATTTTAATATGTACCTTTCTCAGAGATAGCATTATAAAATGTCACTTAATATAACTTGCATTCTGAAAATGTTAGGAATAAAGCATAGCCAGGTTACAACCAGCAGTAGAACCTTTTATCCATCTACAAAAATAGCAAGTGAACATTCCTCAGGAATGAAAGACATCATAGGTTGATTGGACTAATTTTCTGTTTTACGAACAGCTAGAAAAGCTTGACAAAGGTGAATAAATAGCCGAGGTACCAGTAGAATGAAGAATTGAGTTTTCATGGTCTGGTAGATAAGGAAAGCCCAGAAAGAGGAACTTTTGTTTGGAGGCATTTTTGCCAATTTCAGAGGTGGTGGTGGAGACGCTTAGCAACGCTTTGCAGAAATTCATGGGGTCGTGGGAGGATAAAAATGGAGTTTAGAGCTTATTCTAAAGAGTTGGGGGTCTTGATAAAAGTACCCTTGTTTTGAGATTAGGAACCACAAGAGTTTTATCCTAGGAGTAAGGATAAACCAGAAATCTACCTTCACAGAAACTGAAGCTGAGCTGATCATCTTATTTCTTGTGGGACAGGTATAATCTACGATTGCTGATGCCCTTGATCTAGTTGCAGGCTAGAAGCAGAAGTTACGTCAGAGGAAGATAACATCTACAGGCTCAAATCCTTTATAATTTCTCTATATAATGACATTCAAATATACAGAAGGAAACAAACGTGACCAAGAGAAACAACAGATGATAGAAATAGACTAAGAGGGTGCAGACAATGGATGTTCCAGATATATCTTGGAAATATCTGTGCTTAGTAAGTTTAGTTAATTAAAAGAAGTATAATTGATTTCAGCAGAGAACTGAGAGTTAGTAAAAAGGAAACTCTAAAATTGAAATATATAACTGATTTTAAGAATTCAGTGAGTGATTTTAACAGCATATGGACACAACTGAAGAAATTAAGGAGAGAATTAGTGAACTGGAATGAGGTCAGAAGAAAATAAATAGATTGAAGCACAGATAGAAGTGATTGGAATATACAGAAAGGAGCTTAAAAGTTAGGGTATGCTGAAATTAGAGTTCCTGAAGAATAGAAGAGAATGAAGCAAACATTACAGATGAAGTAATAATAATAGCTAAGAATTTTGTACGATGTGCTGAAGATATAAAGCCATAGATTCAAGAAGCACAGAGAGCTCTGAGCAACATAAATACACAGAAAACTACAAGTATTAAAGTATCAGAACAAAACTTTTAAAACAAAGACAGAAATATTGGCAGCCAGAGGGAAAAATAAAGATGCAGTGAGACTGATTGCTAGCTTCTCAATAGAAGTAATGGAAGTTGATTAGCAAAGGAGTAATAATTTTAAAGTGCTAATAGAAAATGACTGCCATTCTGGGTGCAGTGGCTCACACCTGTAATCCTAGCACTCTGGTAGGCTGAGGCAGGAGGATTGCTTGAAACCAGGAGTTTGAGACCAGCCTGAGCAAGAGTGAGACCCTGTCTCTACAAAAAATAGAAAAATTAGCTGGATGTGGTGGTACATACCTGTAGTCCCAGCTCCTTGGAAAGCTGAGGCAGGAGGATCACTTCAGCCCAGGAGTTTGAGGTTGCTGTGAGCTACGATGATGCCACCGCATGCCAGCTTGAGTAACAGAATAACACTCTGTTTCAAAAAAGAAAATGACTACCAATCAAAATTCTGACCCTATTGAAAATATTGAAGAATGAACATACAATAAATGCATTTTTAGACATTTGTTAGACATGGAATAGCATTAAAAGGAATTATATAAGTGGTATTCTTTAGACAGAAAAGGAATGTGATCCCAGGTGGAAGCTTGGAGATACAAGAAGGAATGAAAAAAAAATTTTTTTTAAGTATATGTATGAGTAAATAGAAGTAAATATTGACTGTTTTGTAAGTACACTATATATTTTAAAATATGTATGGAATTTAGGAAACAATGATAGCATGTATATCATTGGAGGAGGTAACTTTAATATTTTTATATCTTTGCATTATTTGACAAGTGGAAAGTACAGATTTATGTTAGACTTTAAGAATCTTTAGAATAATAGCCAAAAGAATAGGAAGAGAATGAATGAATAACTGCCAAGCTAATAGAGTCGGGAAACACAAACTAATAAAGTAAAAAAGGTGACAGGTAAAGAGAGAAGCAGCAAGTGGGAATAGTACTAAGACAATACTAGGATATCATCAAATGTCAATATAAGCATAATTACATTATTTGTAAATGCATTAAATGGTTTCAGACTTAGTTAAAAAATGAAACTTAATTGTGTGCTTTACCTTCAATTTAAGGTAAAGGATGTTAAAAGTAAATGATGGAAAAAACTACCATGTAAACATTAACAAGGTTGGTGTCATAAAGCTAATATCAGATAAATAGCTTTTAAGGCAGATAACGTTTTTAGAGATAAAGAGGGAGAATTTATAGTGATGAAACATTTTATTGAATACAAAGAAATGTTCTAAATATATATCTGTTAATAACAGCCTCAAAATACATAAAACAAAAGTAGAACCTATGAGGAGAAAGAGACCTCCATAATCAAAGTGGGAAATTAACACTTCTTCCTCTCATAGTAACTGAAAGAATAATCTATGTCATTAAGAATATAGATTTGGCTGGGTGCAGTGACTCAATCCTGGAATCCTAGCATTCTGGGAGGCTGAGATGGGAGGATTGCTTGAGGCCACAAGTTCAAGACCAGCCTGAGTAAAAGCGAGACCCCCATCTTTACAAAAAAATGGAAAAATTAGCTGAATGTGGTGGTGCACACCTATATTCCCAGCTACTCATGAAGCTAAGGCAGGAGGATTGCTTCAGCCCAGGAATTTGAGGCTGTAGTGAGCTATGATGAGGCCATTTCACTCCAGCCTGGGTGACAGAGCACGACCCTGTCTCCTAAAAAAATATAAATAAACGAGAGAACTTCTTTTTATAAGAAAACTCAGGAAAAGTGTCAAACATAAATGTGATGTGTGAGCCTTGGTTTGGGTTGGGTCCTGGCTTTAGGAGAGAAACTATAAAGAACATTTGAGACATTTAGGAATATGGATTATATAGTAGGTAATATTGTATCGATATTAAATTTCTTGAGTGTTGATAATTATAGTTATGTAGGAAAATGTTATTGTTCAGGAGATATACATTTAGGGTTTTAGAGTGAAGTGGTATGATGTCTGCAGCTTAGAATCAGATGATTCATGTGTATATCAATATGGTATCTACGTGAAGATTCAAGTGTGGCAAACTATTACTCTTTGGTGAATCCTGGTGACCAGTATGTAAGTGCTATTGTAGTATTCTTATGACTTTTATCTAGATGAAAAATATTGCAAAATTAAATGTTTGGGGAAAATGAACACTGTACTATAACTGCAGCTGTTCAACATTATCTTAGTATGTATTACCAGGCAGAAAAGAACAAACATGTATAAATATTGGAAAGGAAGACATAAAATTCTCCTTGTCCAACAGTTTGGTTACCTAGTTAAAAAACCAAGAGAATCAATTGAAAATACAGGTTGCAGTTTATCATAAGAAATAATAACTACAGACATAGATAGTGATGATGGCTGTACAGTATTGTGATTGTACTACATGACACTGAATTGGCGACTTTACAATGGTTAATATGGTGAGTTTTATGTTACGTGAATTTTACCCCCCGCATAATAACTCTTTCTAGAATGCACATGTTAGCACAGAGGAAAGATTTACACTTTAACAGCTAATAGGACACCTGACTACCTTTAAATACAGTAATTTTTAAATTAATTTTTTATTCATAATTGACTAATGTATATATTTATAGGGTACAATGTGATGTTTCAGTGTGTGTATACATTGCATAATGATCAAATCAGTGTAATTACTACATCCATCATGAACATTTCTCATTTCTTTGTGGTGATAACATTCAAAATCTTTTTTTCTAGCTATCTTAAAATATGTACTACATTGTTATTTGCAGTCACCCTACTGTGTAATAGAACATTAGAACTTATTCTTCCTTTCTAACTGTAACTTTGTACCCACTGACCAACCTCTCCTGGTCCTCTCCCCAGCAATATCCTTCCCAGCCTCAGATAACCACTTTTCTGTTCCCTACTTCTATGAATTCAACCTTTATTTATTTATTTTTTTCCTTGAGATAACGGTTTCACTTTATTGCTCCAGATAGAGTTCAGTGGCATCATCATAGTTCACTGCAACCTCAGACTCCTGGGCTCAAGTGATCCTCCTGCCTTAGTCTCCCGACTAGCTGGGACTATAGGCATTTGCCGCCACATCTGGCCTGAACTCAAATTTTTAAAATTCCATATGAGTGAGATTATGGTTGTGTTTGTCTTTCTAGGCCTGGCTTATTTTGTTTAATGTAATGTCCTTGTGATTCATCCATTTTGCCACAAATAACAGGATATTATTTTGTTTTATGGCTGAATAATATTCCATTGTATGAATACATCCCATTTTCTTTGCCCATTCATCTATACATGGGCATTTAGGTTGATTACATATCTTGGCTATTGTGAATAGTGTTGCAGCAAGCTTGGGAGTGCTTCTCTTTGACATACTGATTTTATTTCCTTTGGATACATACCCAAAAGCATAGGTAACAAAAGCAAAAATTGATAAATGGGATTATATCAAGCTAAAAAGCTTTTGTACAGCAAAGGAGTGAAGAGACAGCCTACAGATTGGAAGAAAGTATTTGCAAACTCTGTATAAAGGGGTTAGTATCCAGAATACATATAAGAAAACAGCAAAAAAAGCAAATAGTACAGTTAAAAAATGGGCAAAAGACCTGAATAGACATTGCGTAAAAGAAAACATGCAAGAACCCGGTGCGGTGGCTCACACCTGTAATCTCAGGTACTCTTAAAAAAAAAAAGGCATACAAATATCCAACAGATACATGAAAATATGCTCAACATTACTAATCATCAGGGAAATGGAAATGAAACCACAGTGAGATATCACCTCACTTTAGAATGGCTATTATGTAAAAGACAGACAAATGCTGGTGAGAATGTGGAGAAAGGGGAACTTTTATATACTGTTGGTGGAAGTGTAGATGAGTACAGCCATTATGGAAAACAGCATGGAAGTTCTTCAGAAAATTAAAAACAGAACTACATATGATCCAGCAGTCCCATTAATGGGTATATATCCAAAGGAAACGAATGATACATTCTTTAAGGCAAAATAGAGTATCAGCATACATTAAAGACTCCTTATTTTGCCACTGAACAGCTTGTAAAAGTAGACATTATTAAGCTTCTGAACATGTGTTTAAATACTAGTCATTCATAATGTGTAGAACTTAAGAAAACTATTTTGACTTTGGAAGTAGACACGTGAGATTGCAGCACAAAATCATAAGGCCAAAGGGGACTTTGAGAAATCATAGTTCTTACTGTGTCCTTTATGCAGGATTCAGTCAATCCATATGTATTAAAGAATAGATTCTTATTTTTAGTATCCCAAGGTGTATATTATAGTCATTGATGAATGGCCTTGAGGGGGAATAATAAAACCTGGGTGTATTTCAGTGATACTATATTTGAGGAAGTGGTGCTATATGGAAACATTAAAAGGTTAAAATGGCTTTTGGGATGGTGTGGTGGCTCACTACTATAATCCCAGTGCTTTGGGAGGTTGAAGCAAGAGGATTGCTTGAGGCCAGGAGTTTGAGACAGCCCGAGCAGCATAGTTAGACCCCCCAATCTCTTCAAAAATAAAAAATAAAATTAGCTGGGCTCCGTGGTGCATGCCTTCGCTACTTGGGAGGCTGAAGCTGGAGGATCCTTTAAGCCCAGGCATTCAAGATTGCAGTGAGCTATGATTGTACTGCACTCCAGTTTGGGTGATAGAGTGCAACCTCATCTCAAAAATAAAAAATAATTCCTTTGGGCTACTAAAAAAAAAAATCTTAAAAGAAAACTTGGAGGCTACACTGGTGAATTCCATTAAAACCTGTTAGAGTAGCCAGGTGAGATGGCTCACATCTGTAACCCAGTCTCTAAAAACTCAAAACAGAACACCTGTTAGAACTGCTGAGGGCTTAGTAAAATGGCTAAAGGACGCATGTGCTAAAACAACCAAAGAAAGGTTTCCTATACGCTATCAATAACCAATTAATAAATACAATGGCAGAAAAAATACAATTCACAATAACAACAAAATCCTTCAAACATATAGGAATAAGCAGGAGATGTGAAAAATACATATGGAGAAAGGTCTTAAAAATAATGATAGAAATTTTGATGGGGGGAGGGAATGGTCACCATAAGTGAAAATGCTTACTGTATTCCTGAATCAGAAGATTCAATATTGTACAGATGTAAAATCTTTCCTAATTATGCTATAGAATCAGTGTATTTACATTTGAGATCTCAATTGTTTTGTTTTAATGGAATTAAGCTAGCCACCAAACTTATTTAGAAGAGAAAAATAAGCACAGATAGCAAAAATAAGAAAATTTGTGTAGCCATGTTATGTATTTTAAAATGCTTTAAAGCTATTAAGAAAACAGTCTGGTATCAACCCAGGAACAGACAAAGACATAAGTGGGATGAAAATATACAACTATTTGTGTATCTGGGAATTTGATTTGGACACAGGTGACTTAATGTAGAAATGTTCTTTCATAGATATGTTTAGAATTCTTAAAGTACTCTGCATGTTCACAGATTTTACTGTGGTGTTTTAATTTTAATTAATAAGACTATCCAGTCATTAATATAACTTCAATACATTACTTTTTCTTGTTACTTCTGATGAGATATTCTACAAAACCCAATGTTAGGCCATGTTCTGAAACACATCTATTTAGATATAAATGATCACTTTCAACATTTTAAAAAACAGTCCTTCCTTTTTTCCTATAATAACTCTTCCTTCTGTTAATGGCACTATTATTAGTCTTTGTTTTCTAAGTGCCTTCTTTTTCTAGAATGTCTCAACAGTCAGTAAGTTTTGTTGCTTTGTCATTGCCTTTCCTCCTCATTCTGGGGGGAAGAGGGAGGAACTTCTATCCGGTTAAGGTTCTTGCTTTTTAGATTAATTTGGTTTCGTCTTTGCTCTTTCTTACATCTTACCTGTTCCCTTTCAGTCAGTATTGTATGTTGCTGTCAGACAAACCTTTGGCTGCTTTTGGTGTTTACTTGAAAAATACAGTTACCCCTTGCTGTGATTACTTCTAGATCCTCTACCCATTTAACCCATTTCCTCACAACTTCCCTCATATTGATCTTTCTGTTTCTGTCACATACTATTTTCCCTCTTACTTTTGAACTTAAGCTCATACTATTCCTTTGCTTAGTGTGTTTTTCTTGTATCCCTTGTATTTTCGTATCCATCTTTTAAGCCTTCCTAGGTGTCTGTGTACCTGGGTGTCTGTGTACCTTATTCTCTACCTTGTTTGTTTAACACACTTGGTACTTTATTAAATAGAAATTATAGCCCTGTTCTGAAGTTACAATATAATTCTTATATTTTTAATGTACTTTTATGGTTTTGTCTTTTAAATATTTAAATCATTGATCCATTTGGAATTTATCCTGAGGAATGGATTTACCTTTCCCCCACAAGCAGTTGTTGCAGTACCATTTATGCAGTGATCCATTGTCTCCCCAACGGATTTGAGATAATGTCTTTATCCTACTTAAGTCTTGTAATAGGGTCCATTTTTAGATTTTAGATTTTTTCCATTGGTCGTTCTGTCAATGTACCTGTTCTTAATAGTTTTAATAGTTAAGGCTCTGTGATGTGCTTTCGTATCTAATAGGACTAGATCTTTGCTTTGTGAAAGTTTTTCTGGCTAATCTTGTTTGTTTGGAAAATAGTCTTATTGAGATCATATTACATATAAATTAACATAGAGAGTTATGATTTTTCACTATAGTATTATTTATATTTTGGATTTCTTATGTTTTATTTCCTTAGAGTGTCAATTAAAGTTAACTTTGGAAAACTAAAACTGTGAAACTATAACTTAAGTAGAAGCTCTAGATATTGAATTGTCTATATTATTATTTTTTAGTTTAGCCCAATGGCTAAAGGCTCTCAGAGATATATGGTTTCCACTGGTGCTGATGGGACAGTTTGCTTTTGGCAGTGGGATTTAGAATCCCTGAAATTTAGGTAAGTGACTTTAATTATGTAAGAAGTTTCTTCTTTAATGTAGTTAGGATTTAGTCTAATGAAATGAGGTTTGATTAAAAAGACATTATGTGTTATGGTTTCCTTTTTATTTTTGAACTTAATTTTTATTACATACAGCATATGTGCTATGTTGACTATTGACTATTTGCAATTTATAGTTGGATATGTAAAAGAAGCATAGCTTTTCTATCTTAGCACAGCTTTGTGAACTCAAAGTGAGACATTTTTTAAAATGTTGGAAATGCACAGTTAGGAATATAATTGGAAATTCAGGCGGGAACATTTGAGAATCATGAGACCTGGTTTATAGACCTGTGCTGTCCAATGTGGGCAGCCACTAGCCACATGTGACTGTTGAACACTTCAGATGTGACTAGTGCAATTGAGGAACTGAATTGTTAATTTAAATTTTAAAATTGATACTTGATTTAGTTATTAAAAATTTTTAAGTATGTTTTGAACAACTTGAGTATATGAAATTTCAACAGTAAGTTTTAGGAAATCTGAATGTAGATCAAGTATTTTTGATGAAAACTGAGTTGTGTTGCATTATAAGTGTCAAATATACACTGGAAAATTTCAAAGATTTAATATGAAAGAAAGACTCTAAGTATCTCTAAAATTTTATTAATATTTACATGTTATATGGTATTTCGGATATATTGGATTAAATGAAATAAAGTTAATTTTCTCTTTATACTTTTAAAAATTGGCTACTATTTAAAGTTACATATGTGGCTTACATTCCATTTTTGTTGGACAGTGCTATACTCACTGATGATTCTATATCCTGCTCTGCAACCTTGTTGTTAGGTTCACTTAGACTCTGAGCTTTAGTCATCTCACTAAAAAGAATGGGGTTAGTAGGCTTGTGCTTTCTGTGTAGTAGGATTGGCATGAAGATTGGAATTGAATAGTGTTTTCTAAAATCCATTCAGACATAATAGCATATGTGGAAATAATTTGGTATGCAATAAGGTGTAGCCAGGCATGGCATGCCTGTGGTCCCCAGCTACTCGGGAAGCTGAGGTAGGAGGATTCCTTGAGCCCAGGACTTTGAGTCTAGCCTGGGCAATATAGCAATACCATACCCATCTCTTAAGGAAAAAAAGATTATAATATTTAAATATGCTAGATTAAAACCAATATTGTAAACTGTGTTAATGTGGTAAACAAATGTATTTTAAAGCAACATCTTCTTTTTTTCAAGTCCGCGTCCCCTGAAGTTTACTGAAAAGCCTAGGCCAGGCGTTCAAATGCTTTGTTCTTCTTTTAGTGTTGGTAAGAACTTCTTTAATAATTTTTTTCTTAGTTTTATTTTAGCATTTATTAAATGACCACTTTATTGCTAAGAACCTTTATTAGATAGATGGTAAATTACTTCTGATGTTCATATCATTAGGTTTAATATATCATGTTCATTTAATTAACCTTTTTCTTTCTGTCTTTGATTCTGCCTTTCTCTGATTTCTAACAGTAATCAAAGTTAGTGATGTAAGAGATAGCTGGCAAAAAGGAGACTTAAGAGGTCTACATGAGCAATTTCTATGCCATGTGCCCCATGTGTATGTTCCAAAACTGTAATTTTCTTTAACAGGCTAAACTGCATATTTTTGGTAGTCTAAATTTGCTTTCCACATGTAATATCTTGGTGAAATTATTCTCCCTTCTTTTTTCTTTTTGCAGACATTTTTTATTGTCATCCTTTTTCTTTTCACTGAACTTGTGTAGTAACCTTTCTCTCTTTTAGCATAGGTCAAAGACTTTTTCACCATAAAAGTCTGAAAACTTCAACAAGAGTATTTTATTTTCCATAGCTAGCATTAGGTATGTAAAGTTCTTTAGAAACCAGAATCCCTTTTGTTAAATAATTTTTTGGACACTGGCACTTAAGTGACACTTACCTTGCCATTCTTAATACAGAGGGAGATTGTGAACATTTCCAGGTTGAATTAATTTTTTTATTAAAGCTGCAAATATAGTTTTATAAACTATATAGTAAGTTAGAAAATTGATCTTTGGAGATAAACTTAGTTTTAGAATAAGGGATCTTTTTCTATATTTTAATATGGAAATTTGATTTGTTCATATGTTTGTTGTAAACTGGATGTTTAAACCTTAACATTTTTATTTCAGGTGGTATGTTTTTAGCCACAGGTAGTACTGATCATGTAATCAGAATGTACTTTTTGGGTTTTGAAGCACCTGAAAAGATCGCAGAACTTGAAAGCCACACTGTAAGCATCCACTTTTTAAAAGAACTTTGTAGATTGTTTATTAATACCTTACCTATTATTATTGCTAGGGGGAATTGTTATTGGTTCTAATTTTATTTTTCATTTTTCTGTTAAACCAATGAATTTTAAAAGATTTTTTGATGTGGTTTTATTAGATTTAAAAATTTTAAATCATAGTTGCATTTCTGAGTTGATTGTGATGTTCTTTTACATTTTTGCTGAATTAAACAGTTAAAATGTTAAAATTAAGATTTTTGTATCTTTATAAAATGAAAATGTCTAGGTGCAATATGGTTTTTGTTAATTCTGTTCTAATTTTAACTTAAGCATAGGAGGAATTGCATTTAAAGAGGAGGAATCACATTGACAACTCAGAATAATACCTTGAGAGTGTTAATATTTTATAGTGGTTATTTTTTAATAGCTTTAAGTCTAAAATCTTGATTATGACAGTTGATGTTGGTGGGTTAGTTTCAGGTGGGCCTATTTATCCTAACCAAGCTTATGAAATAAGAATGCTGTTTTATGAATGTATAGTAAGATAACTCTCAGTATTCTGGAATATCGTCAGGGGTCAGGTCATCTTTTCCTCCATAAGGATTTTTAGGGAAGCCAGTGCAGATCCAGAAGTTATTTGATAAACATAGATTCAAATCATTTAAAATATTTTTTTGTACAGAAATAATCATCAAATGAAAATGCCTGTTTTCAGCTGCTTTAAGATCTTTATATTTTGATCACTTTGCACACATTTCATTTTCACGCAAGGCATTTTAAATAGATGTAACTATAAATATAGCTTTAATTTTAGAAACAAGGCTTTTTTTTTTCTACTGGATGTCGCCTATCTTTGAATCGAGAGCTATATCTTAAGTAGTCTTGTTAGGTTCATAGTTGAGAGTCTTTGCAGTTAAAACTACAAAACATGTTGATTGACAGAGCTAAGCAACCCAGGTACAAATCTTGCTTGTTAAAGCAAATGTGCTTCTAGCACTATAACTGTTTTTTGTTTCAAATTTATAAACCATATGAATTTGTAAAGGTGATAATTTTTGTATTTGCTTTTGCCCCCTTTAGGATAAAGTAGATAGCATCCAATTTTCTAACAGTGGTGATCGGTAAGTGTATGTTTATGTGTTTTTAGGCAAATAAAAATGCTACATATTAGTAGGGCTAACATATCACTTTATATATATTATTTTCTCTTTATATTTAATTTCACTTTTAATTGATAATTATATATATTTATAGGTTACAATGGTGTTTTGTTATATGCTTACATTGTGGAATGAATTAATCAAACTAACATACTCATCACCTCAATACTTATTTTTTCATGGTTGAACATTTAAAATCAACTCTATAATTTAAAAATATAATATGTTATTATTAGCTATAGTCACTGTTACTTTTATATTTCAGGTACTTAGTAGTAAATATATTAATTGAATGAAAAGTTTCTGGGGTAGGAGGGAAACACATGAAATGTAAATTTTTAGAATTGTAGTTTCTGCAGGCTTCTGGGACCAAAAGTAGTTTTTCTTTGGCCAGATGTCTGATTTACTAAAAAAAAATTATGATGATGAAATTTCTTATGTTTGAGTAGTTTAAAAATATGACCAACCACTGTGATGTTTACTGCAACAAATTATTACTTAAATTATATCTTTATTCCTTCTCCCCATTGTATCAGGTACCTTTCCTAAACTGCAGCTTTTGACACCTTAATTTATTAGTAGATTATAAATTAATTTGAGTTAAGAATTAAGTTGTTTAAATGGAACTTTTATTATTTTCCCAAACATTAAAAATTTTTCCTGTTTTTCCCCTTCTCCAGGGACTTCTTTTACATTGTCTTCTCAAACTTCAGTTTGTTTGAAAAGCTATTGATTGAGTCTGAAGTGTGTTTTATTTCATAGGGCCAGGCAAATCATAGCAAACCAGATTTTTTCCATCCACATATGCCATAAATACCTACTTGTCTTTAGAATTTACACTTGTAGATTCACCTGTTTTCAGGACAGCTACATTAAAAATTATTTTGCATGTGATTTTAATTGTAGACTTTGGTGACAAGTATGTGAATATAAGAACTTTTTCTGAATGTTTAAAGGTTCCTAAGTGGTAGCAGAGATGGAACAGCACGGATTTGGAGATTTGAGCAGTTAGAATGGAGAAGCATTTTATTAGATATGGCTACCAGAATCTCAGGGTAAGTTGAGATTGTTATAAGTGCATCATCATAGCTGCTTGGTTTCTGTGTTTGTCTTTCTCGCTTTGTTGTTGATTATTCTGCTGAGGGGATTATATTCCTGTTATGAAGTGCTATGGTCTAAGTGAATAGCTACCTACTGCATAATTGATAAACAGGTACTTAAATCCCATATGTCCAAAATAATTTATCCTTATTTAATATAATTATGTAGCAGAGAAAAACATGTACTTATTCCATTAATATTGTTGCTCAAAGCATTGATCTTCTTAGGAGTAGTTGCATTTAAAACCTATAATTAATAAAAAAATTACAAAATTAATTCATATGTCAAGTGGGAAATTTTACTTTTCTATATATAAGATTTTTGAAATTTTTAAAAGGTACTTTGGAGCTAAGACCAGAGAATAAAGTAAGGAAGCACACTTTATTGTTAAGATTTCAAAAGAAAATTGAGCTCTAATGGGAATTTTGCATGCTAAAATTTTGGCTTGTAAAATGGTTTTGAAGGCATATTTCTCAGTGCCCACCCCACCAAAGTTTGAAGCGTGTTTTGAGCTTCTTTGAGGTAAGTAGCACGTTGCCTTTTTGGTTTGTGTATACTGGGAGGCAGTATAGATAGTAGAAAGAATACATAATTTGGAGTCAGACCTTGGCTCAGATACCACTTACATTGTTCATAGCTATATAGTTTTGAGAACATCATTTAATATTTCTTAATTTGTTTCCTTATCTGAGAAATGAAACTACTTGAATTTAAAAATATACGATAAGTGTCTAGTGCACTGTTTCGCATAGACAGTTCAGTGTTCTTTTGCCTATTACAAATACTGTTTATACTTTAGTTACACTGTAAGAGAAACCTAAAGTCATAAATTTTACTTTAGAGTTTATTTCCAGAGTTTAACTTTATACTTTTTTCACATCAGTTTTTCTGAGAAATGTTGTTTCACATTTTGTCTTTTGACAGTCATGTCTACTTTGTTTTCAGTAATAGAAATTGACTTATATTCTTTGCTGTAGCTCAAAGAATTCTTACAGAGTTTTCAAAATAAATTTGATCTTAATATTTTTGTAGAATTATCTGTGGTAGAGAATGAGGAGAAATGTATACTTGAAAGTTGATAATCCTTGTTTATAAACAAATTTAAAAAACTTTACCATTACGTAAAAACGTTACATCTCAGTGTGAAAATGAATACTGTCCTCGTTTAGTTGAAATAAGGAGAATGGGTGTGAAGATAATTTGAGATCATATTCACCTGTGAACAATTATTTGGCTAAATAGGAAGAAATATCAGAACGAATAGAGTTTTAAAAATGAGACTGAAAAAACTGCTTAGTTATCATACTCCATTCATAGAGGGAACTTTTCCTGTAATTTTGTTCGTGATGGTAATACTCTATTCTCATTGAAAGTTTTACTGTTTTCAGCCGGGCATGTTGTAATCCTAGCATCTTAGCACTTTGGGAGGCTGAGGCAGGAGGATTGCTTGAGGCCAGGAGTTTTAGACCAGCCTGAGCAAAATAGTGAGACTCTGTCTCTGCAAAAATACAAAAAATTTGCTGAATATGTTGGTGTACACTGTAGTCCTAGCTACTTGGGAAGCTGAAGCAAGAGGCTCACTTGAGCCTAGGAGTTTGAGGTTGCAGGAAGCTATAATCACAGCACTGCACTCTAGCCTGGGTAACAGAGTGAGAGACCCTGTCTCAAAAAAAAAAAAAAAGCTAATTTTGAATCTTGAAAAGCAGAATCTTCTATGTGTAAGAATTGACATATATGTTTGTTTTAGTATTCTAATCTAGGCTAATAAACTCGATGAAATGCAACATGTCTGTTAGTAAATTCAGTGTTATTAATTGGGAAAGCCTTTTAAAGTGAAGAGTGGAATCTTAGCATTTATTCCATTTTACCTCTTAATATAATTCTCTCCTCTGCTCCATCTCCAACCAATCTTATTGGAATTATTCTTTTATGTTCCAAAGGTAGCTGTTATATAGCACTTATTCCATATAGCTGTTTTCTGTTAATTAAAATGTTAGATGCTTGTAATTTCTTGAAATGTGTTCTGTGATTTCAGAACCAATTAGGCCTTTCTCTACCCTCTGTTCACTATTGACTACTTTAGTTTACAGAGAAACTTTGCATATCAGTTTTATAAAGCATGCAAAACATTGCAGACATGTGTATCCAAGACCATTCATGCCAAGTGGCCCATAGTAATAGTGTGTAGGGAAGTTATGTAAACAGATGTGTACAGTCTCATTTATAGTTCAGCAATTTGAGTGTGTCAGGTATTTTTCTAAACATTGGGGATATGAAGGTGAATCATGTTTTTGTTTTCCTAAAATTTTTTTCATTCTCTGGAAAGACACAGTTGAAAGTAAGTGGTAGCAATAGGATTGGGATCAGGAGAAGGGAATAATAGAAAAGTGGTAGGAAGAAAAAGCTTTGCTTTCATAAGCAACAGTGATGTCCTAAAATTTGCCCTTACTCAATCTCTGAACTGCTTCTAAATTATCCTCTCCCCCTTAGGATTTTCCCTAATGTGTTTCTAGATAATCTGTTGTGGGTCAGATGTGATGAACCCTCCAAAGGGTTGATGAAATAGGCACATGAATTAGATTTCTTTATTTTTGTATCTGTAATCAGATATTATATACATTGTATATAGCCTACCATCCAAATGAGTTTACACACACATCATGTATTTTTTTTGTTAGGGACTTATCTTCAGAAGAGGAAAGATTTATGAAACCCAAAGTAACAATGATAGCTTGGAATCAGAATGATAGCATTGTTGTCACAGCTGTGAATGATCATGTCCTCAAAGTATGGAATTCTTATACTGGACAACTTCTTCATAACTTGTTGGTAGGTAATTTCTATACAATATGACAAATCAGATTTTTTGTACTACAATCTTATTTTTGAATCTATAAAATTAATATCCTGAATAAGTTTCTTTCATTTAAATCATTGAATGAGTAGACATTTTTATATATAAAAATGTATAAATTATTGTCATTAATAGATTTTTTAAAGACCTTATATGCTATTATAGTATGTGTTTTTAAATTTTCAACTTATAAATTTTAAACCCTCCTTAATGTTATGACTTTGTTGAATAAAGGGACATGCTGATGAAGTATTTGTTTTGGAGACACATCCCTTTGATTCCAGAATTATGTTATCTGCAGGACATGATGGCAGCATATTTATATGGGATATTACAAAAGGCACCAAGATGAAACATTATTTTAATATGGTAAGTGATGTGAAGTATCTCTTTATGCATGCTTGCATTAGAGTATTAGGATTATAAGGTTTAGCCAGATACTGATTTGCATGTTTTGGCAGTTTGTATTTCTATAAATCAGGATACTCAATGCCTAATAAATACCTGATAACTTTATGTACATACATAAATGAAATTTTTGTATAACTGATTTATGAGGGAAAGTTTTTCAAAAGTTAGCTGTTCAGCTTTTGGTATGCTGTGTACTTAAATTGATAAAATTATGGTAATTATACAAACAATTTTGTCACTGTTTGAATTTATTGAAATTTGATAATAAAAATATAAAAAATAATTATTAGCAAAATAATATTCAGTAATGGAGTATTATTCAGTAAACATCCCTAGGTGGTTGATGTAGAGATAAACATCATTGGATTTTCCAGCCATTTTTCTTTTGGCACATTTATATTCTAGAACCAAGTTAGGATCCTATTGTGCATTTTTAGAATTTCTCTTACATAACCACAATTATAGTTATTAATCAGCAAGTTTAACATTGATAAAATGTGCTATCTATTCCAGATCTATATTTAAATTTTGTCAATTGTCCCAATAATGTCTTTATAGGTACATTTTGCTCCTTGGACCAGGATCCAGTTGATGCCAATTCATTGCATTAAGTGGTTATATATCTCTAGTTTTCTTTAGTTGTCAACAGCATTCAGGCATTTTTTCTTTGTTGTCCATCAACTTTTTTTTTTTTTTTTT
>VBSM01000272.1:108738792-108755300 GCA_008086735.1 Cheirogaleus medius | reverse complement strand
GGTCTCACTCTTGCTTAGGCTGGTCTCAAACTCCTGACCTCAAGCAATCCTCCCTCCTTGGCCTCTCAGAGTGCTAGGATTATAGGTGTGAGCCAACTCGCATGGCCTAGGGTATCTTTTTAATTGTTTGTTTTTTGAAAACAGGAATTCTGCCAATTTTTAGTGTGTTTTTAATTGTAGTCTAATGAAAGCTTTTTTTAATTTTCGGCTCATATAATGATTATATATTCATTAATTGAATTTGTAGGTGATGGAGAGGTAATTGAACAAATTATAAGCCTACAAACCAATGATAATGGTGAACAAAGCCCAGAGTCTAGTATTCTTGATGGAATGATAAGACAGTTGCAGCAGCAGCAAGATCAGAGAATGGGAGCAGATCAGGATACTATTCCAAGTGGACTTCCAAATGGAGAAGAAACACCCCGAAGAGGTAATAAATTATGAGAAATATTTTACTTTAATCTGGCTGCACTGAAATTCAAGAGTAAATGAAATCTTTGTCAGGTACATGCAGTGTGAAAAACTTAAGTAAGCAACATATTTTTACAATTTCGGTAATATGAAGGTAGCTATATTAAGTGTAAAGATGATGTAGTAACAAATAGGCATTTGATTTTTAAGTGCTATCAAAGGCTGCTGAAACCTTTTTTGCTCTAAGAGAGTATTTACAAAATTGTATTAAACAGTAGCAAATAACAAAGTGTTTTTTTTAAAGGATAACTTAGTTCTAATTTTCCTTTGACATTTCTAATTTTTGAAAACCTGAACTGGGTAGAATGGAATTTTTCTTACTAAATCAAAAGGCTTCAACAGGATTTTCAGTGCTGAGGCCTTGATAGAGCAATGTAGAAATAGGTAGTGGAAATAATTGAGTAAACTGGTGATTGTTATGTAAATGAGAACTAACCCTGGGAAGGTAAATGTCTGCTAAAGATTAGAGACAATGCCATAAAATCCCAAAGGTGCCACAAAGACATTCCTTGCCACAGAGGCAATCCCTGCCATCTCAAACCTGCCTGGGGCAGTTAGCCACTAATTTAAATATCTACATCTATGTTAAAAA
Organism: Cheirogaleus medius; assembly: GCA_008086735.1. Lineage (NCBI taxonomy): Eukaryota > Metazoa > Chordata > Mammalia > Primates > Cheirogaleidae > Cheirogaleus > Cheirogaleus medius. The sequence goes on along the minus strand of VBSM01000272.1, from coordinate 108,754,234 downwards.
GTCATTTTGACCAAATGTTTCTACTTTGTTGTGGGAGAATTTGCCTTTTCTTCTATGTTGACCTGGCTCTGTCCCCTAGGCTAGAGTGTAGTGGTGTTAGCCTACTTCACAGCAACCTCAAACTCCTGGGCTCAAGCGATCCTCAGCGTCCCAAGTAGCTGGGACTACGGGTGTATGCCACCATGCCCAGCTGATTTCTTCTATTTTTAGTAGAGATGGGGTCTCGCTCTTTCTCAGGCCGGCTATGTTGTCTCTTAATTCTTGTTTTCTAATGGCAACTAATGGGAAAATAATTTACAGAAGTCTACTTTGAACAAATTAGTTCATGGCTGGGGAATGTGTGCCTTTATCTGGAGAAGGAAACTATTAAAATATATTTGCCTACTTACTTCCTAGCTCTTTATCACTCAGTATTCTCTGGATGGTTTCTTCAGATCCCTGTGTGCCCTATTCCTTTTTTTTTTTTTTAAGTAAGTGTCTAATGCTTTAAGTTTTACTTCTGTCTTTTATATATTGAATTATTTTGGACAGGTACACAGAAGTGTCAATCAACTGTTTGTTTACGACATTCTCTTACTGGGTCACACACGGTCCTCTTTTATTTGTTTTAAATCATTGTGATAACCTACATTTATATTTATGTGGTCTTCATTGATTTCCCTCTCCCAGTGTAACAATTATCCTGGATCTTATGTAGGTCCTCTATTTGCCTTTTTAGTGATATAATTTTGATGTTTCTAAATGCATCATTAAAAAAACATTTGTTTTTTTTAACTTTATTGAAAGGATATAGGGTTGTATATATTCATTTGGGACCTTTTTTACATAATATATTTCTAAGATTGCTTCACTGTTGTATCAGATTCGTTTTGACTGGTGTGTATTTCATTGGGTGAATATATCTAATTGTATTCATTCGGTGGGCATTTGGGTAATTTTGAGGTTTTGTTAATCATAAACAGAAATGGTATTAATAATCTTATGTGTCTCGTATACATTTGAAAGAATTTCTCTTGAATATTAATCTGGGGTGGAAATGCTAGATATAGTTATGTGAGCTTTCAACTTTGTAAGATTATGCCAAACTATTGTCCACAGTGGATATACAATTTCTATTCCCAATAGCAGTACATAAGGGATGCTGTTGGTTCACTTCTTCAGTATTTGGTGGTTTTAGAGTTCTACCATTCAGATAGGTGTCAAATGGTAATGGAATTTGGATTTGGAATGTTTCTTTATCACTAATAAGGTTGAATGTCTATTTTTGGGCTGTATTTGTTTCCTGTTTCTTTTTTTCTTTTATTTACTTTATAGTGTTTATCACATTTCTTATTTGAAGTTCTTTCGGAAACCTAATCCTGTATTGTCATGTCTATTGTTATGTATCACTGTGTTATTTTGGATTATAACCTCATCTTCAGGAGAAAATTATCAGTGGGAATGATGTGCAGCCAAAGTCGAGAACTTATCTTTCAAGGTGGTTTGTTGGATACTACCGACCTGGGTCCTTTTTATAGTAAAATATTTTTATTTATGTAAGAAGCTTTATAGAACAATGAATTAAATATCTGACAAATTGCCTTTACTGAAAAGAACAAAATGGTATAAAAATCAGGCTACTCCAAAGACACATGGTTACTACACATAGGGTAACCTTGGTGGAAGACACTATTATGATATGTGGGTCTTGCAAGGACCAAGTCTTTCTGTAACTTAACCATTTTTGTAGTTTTTGTACCACATGGGTAATCTAATTTTCAGCCCCTCAATCAAGATGAGGTACAGTCCCATGTTTGTGAATTCCTAGGAAAGATTTCTCCCTCTTATCTAAATTCAAGCTGAGGTAGAACAGTTGTCCAGTCATCTTTTGCTAATAGGTGGATTAGAATTTCGTTTAGGATGTACCACAGCAAGAATTCAGAGTTTTTTTTTAAGGTGAGAATGGTGGGCTGTTTATTTACTGTGTGCTTTACAGGTCTAAGGTCTTTCTATGTGGACATTAAAACTCAAACACTGTGTTACTGATTTGGGCAACTTTGTCAGGTTACTGCAGGTTCAGCTCATGATTTTCTTGTTCAGCTTCCTCTTTGTTTCTAGCCTAAGGTGATTTACAAATTTCCTTATTCGTTTAAAAGTGTACTTGTTATACATGCATTTCTAGGTGTCTGTGGAGGGAAGTTTTTTCAAGTTACATTGCTAAAACACAAAGATGGTAATTTTCATGTTTCTAAGGTTACTTTTGTCTGAACTTTATGGAATGGTACACAGATAATTCCTTATTAATTGGTCATGAAAATCTTTTACTTGTGAAATTGAATTTACTTTACTTAATTGCTTTCCCTTGGGCTGGCTTGGGGTGTTGGGGCATTCAAAGTTAACTACCTCACAGATGAATTTAAAAAATTCTTAGTGAAGTTATGCTTGTCTATTGACTATCCTAGTCTATTGACTAGGACTGTAAAATCTAATAGCTATTTGAGGATTTTTTTCTCTAAAACTTACAGTATAAGAATTTAGTTTTTCCAATGTTTCTGTTGAAAATAATTATTCCTGTAGGAAGGTTGGAAGAATAATGCGGTGAACACTCACACATTCTTTAACTAGATTCATTACTTTAATGCTTTTGCTTTATCTCTTTTTGTATGTGTGGGTGCATGTTCCTGTATGTTTTTTTCTGAAGCATTTGAGAGTAAGTTGAAGACTTATGACAATTTCTACCTTAATGTTTGCTCCTGTATCTTTCAAGTAGGAGGGATATCCTCTTTCATAACTATAATACAATGATGGCACTAAACAAACTTTATGTTAATACAATGATGCTGTCTAATTTAGAGTTCTTAGTAACATTTCTGCAGTTGTCCCAATATTATCCTTCATGGCTGTTTTTAAAATTTAGGATTTAATCAAGCCCTATTATTGTATTTAATTATTATGTCTCTTTTAATCTAGAAAGTTACCTCCTAGCACTGGTACTTTGGAAGGGTTCAGGCCTGTTGTTTCATAGGATGGCTTTCCCTTAATTTGGATTTGGCTGATTATTTCCTCATGATTGGATTCAGGTTAAACATGGTAGGCAAGAATACTGAGTATTTACTGTTGTGTCCTCAGTGCCTCCTAGCAAGAGGCACGAGCTGCATTCTTCTGCACCTTGCTGTTTTCCCTTAACATATTTTAGGAATCAGTCCATGTCAATTCATAGTGTTACTCCTGATCCTTTTTATAGTTTTATAGTACTCTACTGTGTAGAGTAACCAACTACTGTGATTTGTTTATGGGCATTTAGGTTATTTCTTATACTTTGCTATTATAAACAATGTTGTGATTAATAACCTTGTGCATGTTTTCTTCACCTTGGAGAATAACACTATGAATTGGGCAGTTAAATTTAGAATTTATATTTATTTCTCAATTCAAAAAATGTTTCTTCAGCATCAGTATACAGTATTTTCATATAAATGTTTGCATTAAAAGCGGGCATTTAATGCTATTTTTAGTTGGTGAAGCATAGTGTGTTGTGTAATGCAGATTGGCCCACATAATTGGTAAACAGAATGCAGTACATTGAAGAGTACAGAAGTTGTGTTTACTCGGGGTTTTTTCCCTAGGCAAGAAGAACTGGCATAGCTGGAGTAGAATTAGATAGCCTCCACAGGAAAGGATATAGCTCTCAGTTTTTCTTGTTGCATTAGTAGCAGGAGCTCTTTCACAGTATATTTTAAGCAAACATTTTGCCTAGGACTTCTTCTCCAGTGGTTACCAGCTCATGGGAGGTTACCTGACCTCCATAACAGTAGCCCCTCAGGCTCAGAGCTTTGATGTTGCCTGCATTGCCTCTTAAGCCATTCACCCAGCTCCGGTTTAAGAGCTGCCAGCATTTCCTCCCAATGTTTCATTTGTGTGAATTTTTAATATCCACGTTGGCAGCTGCCTGTCTGATGCCTCAGATTATCTTTTTTTTTTTTTCGAGACAGTCTCTCACCGTGTCACCCAGGCTAGAGTGCAGTGGCATCATCCCAGCTCACCACAACCTTAAACTCTTTGGGCTCAAGTGATCTTCCTGCCTCAGCCTCCAGAGTAGCTGGGACTCTAGAGGCTTGCATCACTACGCCCAGCTAATTTTTTTGGCTGGGTGTGGGGACAGTCTTGCTCAGGCTGATCTCAAACTTCTGGCCTCAATCTCCCAGAGTCCTAGGATTAGAGGTGTGAGCCGCTGCGCCCGGCCTCACAGTTCATGTTGTAAAAGTTTTTGTTGTAAAGCCCTTCAGTCTGAGGACTCTGTCTTCACTGCTGATTTTTTCAAAAGACATTTTTTAAGTAAGAAGTTTTGAAGAAGGTAAGGTTTTCAGGAATGCACATATAATGGAAAATGCTTATACATTTTACAGTTTCAGAAAGTCTAAAAATTGAAATTGAGATTTAGTAGTTAATATTTGTCTAGTGTTCGCATTTTGAACTTAGTCATGTTAAAGTTTTCCTGACAGTTTGTTTAGTAGATCCTTCTTTTGTTTATTTTTGGTATGTGTCTTAGTAGGAGCAATGCATGCTTATTATGTGCTAATGTATTTTATTAGTTTGAGATTGTTTTAGAATTATTTCTTGATAATTTTTTCCTAGGTTTTAGAAGACTTAGCTTAGACATCCAGTCCCCTCCAAATATTGGTCTACGTCGTAGTGGACAAGTTGAAGGTGTTCGTCAGATGCATCAGAATGCCCCACGTAGTCAGATTGCTACAGAGCGTGACCTGCAGGCTTGGAAACGAAGAGTGGTTGTACCAGAGGTACCGCTAGGCATATTTAGGTTTGTTTTAGGATATCTATTTATATTGTTATTTCTGTCTATGAAAATATATTCTTGTCGTTATTTATACTTCCTTTTCTCCATTAATTGTGTAAAAGAATTGCATAAATATATATTAGTAATGTGTGGGAATCTATTTTAATTGTGGTAGGGAAATTTTCAAAATTATTCTCTTTTTTACTTTGATAAATTTTTTTAGAGTCAGTCTTGTTTCATCTATACAAATACCCATTTTTCTCCTTTCAGTATTATTTTGAAGGAAATTACAGACATAATAATGTTTCCTACATTATTATTTTAGTATGTATTTTTAAAAGATAAAGAATTGCTTTAAGATAGAACTACAGTGCCATTACCATACCTTAAAATAAACTGTTCCTTAGTATAACCAAATATCCAGCCCATGTTCATTTTTATTTTTTAATTTTTTTTTTAGATGGGATCTTGCTGTGTCACCTGAGCTACAGTGCAATGGAGTCATTGTAGCTCACTGTAACCCCAAACTCCAGGGTTCATGCGATCCTCCTGTCTTAGCCTCCCGAGTAGCTGAGACAACAGGCGTGTGCCACTACACCTGGCTAATTTCTTTTTAGAAATGGGGTATTGCTATATTTCTCAGACTGGTCTTGAATTCCTGACCTCAAGTGATCCTACCGTGTAGGCTTCCCAAAGTACTGGGATTACATGGCGCCCAGCCTCAGTCCATATTTAAATTTCCAGTTGTCTCACATATCATAAATGTTTTCAATTTTTTGCAAGACTTTGATAAGTGGTATAATTCTTTCAGAAGGCACTCATAATATCTAGTTTTGATTTTTATGATGTTAGCAGACATTGATGCTTAATGCCTAGATTCATTAATTCACTAAGTTTTAGAAATCAGTGTTATTTTAACTCTGTTTTGTTTTATTCTTCAGATATGACCAATTTGTTTTTCATTATATAAATCATGTTGCTGGGATTTAACTTATTTCTGATATTCCTTTTTTTTTTAATCCACAGAACTTGGCTTGATAAGATAATCCTTATTGATGATAAAATTGTCTTTTCTCTGGCCAGGAGAAGCCCAGAAGCTCCTCAGTCTTTTCGAAATGACTGTAGTAGTCTTAGTATCAGGCATGCTAAGATGTTATAGTTCATCTTGTAAATGTTTTGACCTAGACCTGGAATTAGCACTGTTATTTTTTAGTGAGAAATGATATTTCATAATTATAGTCTGGGCAGTAGGACCTTTTCCACTGAGTTGTAATGTACTGATTTTGTATTAACATTGAAATGGAAGCAGCAAATACTTTTTTCAGTGATACCCAAAATGCTTTAGTATTCTGTCAAGTTCGTGTCTCAGAATAACTAATATCTTGAAGATAATTTTGTAAATTTATGTGTTTAGTCAGAAGAGTTTCAGTGATTGGTCAATTGATGTATTGGATAGTGCTTATATATTGTGTGGTGAATTTGAGAAAGTTTTATAAGCACACAATAAAATTGTGAAAAGCAAAATCTGGAATTGTGATGAGAAAAATACAGAAAATCACTCTTGTGTATATAGTGTGCTATAAGTAAGCCTTAAATTTGTGTCTGAGTTTCATGGTCATTAGAACTCTAAGTATCATTTTGGGGTACTTTTCATTGTCAAAACCAAGGGAAGCAAATGAGTATCAGGAGAGAAATACCTGAAGAATAATTTCTTAAGCACACAAGGATTTATTTTCTTATCTAAAGGAAGACTTGGAAATAGATAGTTCAAGGCTGGACTCACGGTTGAATAGTTAATCAGGAACTTAGGCTTCTGTGTTTTTGATCTCCATCTTGGAGTTTGGTTGGATTCTAATCTGAAGGTCACCCCATAGTCCAGGATGGCTGCTGAAGCTCTAGCCATCACTTATCTGTATTTTATGACGTAGGTTGAGATTTAGGGCAGATCTCAAAACGGACATTTCTAGTCATGGGGACTTCTTTTAATTAGCTGCGTTGCGTTTCTGCTTATAACCCATTGACCAGAATGTTGTTGTTTGGCCATACTAAGCTAATGAGACTAGGTTAATAGTTTCTATTTGGGGCAGTAAAGAACCTAGATAAGAATTGGGATTCTGTTTATAAGGATGAAAAGGAGAATGGATTTTATGAATCAGCTCTCTGCCATAATATAATTTTCACAAAGAAAAGCCTAACTATTTCTAGCATTGTATTATAAAATAAACCTCACATGGGATTTTATAAAGGAGATACCCGTTGAAATGTGATCAGTGCCCTTGGCAATAATAGTCCCCATAGTGGAAACAAGGCTGAATTTTGTGTAATTTTAGGGTGTCATTTGATGTGGATCAAGAGAATTTAAAAATTTGTTTTCTGACTCTAAAAGTATTATGTGTCCATTGTGAGAAGTTTAGGTAATAGATACAAATGTGAAGATAAATGACCTTACTGTGCAGAGCTATGAGCTACATAATGCTTATAGCTCTGCACAGTAGGGTCATAATGCTTACCAGTAGAGGTAATTCTTTTTGGGACTAATGTTCAGGAATGTAGTTTGTCTTGGTCCAGTAACAGTAGCATTTATATATACTCTATGACCTTTTGTACTACTACTTTTCTTAGTTGGCCAACTCATTAGGAGTAGAATTGCACACAGTTAATGTTGAGTGTTCCTGTACTTTGTTGATTGAGAATGAATTGTATACAGTATTTCATTGTCAGAACAAAGGGAAGCATACAGATAGCAAGCAGGACTTTCATTTGGCTGCAAATTAAAAACGTCATTATACATTTCCTTAAACACACATGGAAGTGGTGAAGTTGACAACTTGTGAAGGGGTGACTATGATTTAGAAAATCCCCTATGAAATAAAGTTCCACTGTAATCTGAGTGTGAGCTACCAGGTGTACCTTGAGGAAAATAGTGGTTTTCTTAGAAATCAGTTTTTATCCTTATAGCATTTGCTTTTATACTTAGCTGAATGTCCAGTTATATCTTGGTGTGTGGCCAAGATGTGAGTCTTAGAAATTTTTCCTTTGGTATGTTAAAGTAAACAAAAACAAAGCCATGTGTTTTTAATAATCAAATTGGAGAGAAGGGACATTCAATCTTTTCCATGGAGAAGAAAAACAATCTTTGGTACCTTCTTCATGGTGGCAGGTCCCTTGTTTTGAAATTGGTTACAGTAACATTATCTTTCTGTTGTATCATGTGAGTGAAATATAGGTGATTAGAAAAACTAGTAACATTGTCATTCTTGTTTTCTATAAATTATAAAATATGTAATTTGAATAAATTTAGAGAAGGTGGATTCAGTTCTTATTTTTTCTTTAGAGAAAAGAATTGTCTTGGAAAACATGGAGATGTTTTGAGAAGCTAATATGGGAGATCCTATTCAAATTGGTCCTAATAGGGCCAGTCAGAATACAAATGAATGAATGATTTTTGTCAAATATGAGGACCTCCTAGTTGCCTCTGAGATTATTTATATTCATATAAATATGTGAATTTTTTATATTTAATTTTTAACATTTTGCTTTATCTTCAGGAATTTTGTGTATTGATTTTAAGAGTATGTAAGCTTATTCCTAGAATCATGATTAATTTTTATTCCTTATATCCTTTAGTCATTCATCAGTTCAGTAACTAATATAAATGGGTGTTTACATTTGTAGGAAGCTGGAAGACTTCCGATTAGAGAAAGGTGAAGAGGAAAGAAATCTTTATATAATAGGAAGAAAAAGGAAGTTTCTCCAGCTCTCACAAAAGGTAACCTAAATTCTGTTTTCTTATTAAATTAGAAATTAAATTGAAATTTAGAATTTTCCTTCTGATTTACAAAAATATGAGTACCTTTCATCTGAAGTAGAGTATTTTTTGCTTAAGGTCATCTGTTTTGGACTTAAAATAGGTAGACTTAAGGTTGTACAGTTGTTAGGAGGGAGTAGTTTGAAAACTTGAGGGAAATTGCCTATTGTCTAACAGTGCTATTGAATTCTTAGTTACTATATTTTTTGGTTCTGAATTTTCATTTAGTTTTTTTTTGGTGGAGGAGGAGGGAAGTTTTCAGTTTTCTGCTAAAGTTCTCATTTTATTAATAATTACTTAAAAATTAGCTATAGTTATTTTGAAAACTGAGGTCTGGTAATTTCATTTTTTCAATGTCATGCTTCCCTGTGGACCATTTACCATTGCCTATTGATTTTTCTCATTTTTTAAAATCACATTTTCTTTGTTGTCTGTTTTTTGATTGAATGTTCAATGTTATAAAAGAACTGAAGCAGATAGGATGGCGTTTCGTCTCCAGAGAAGATTTGTATTTGCTTCTGGCAGGTTGCCAGGGCCACTCTCAAGCCTGCATTGCCTTATCCACCAAGAATGGGCATTAATTACTTGGATTACTGTTCTATCTATGGTTCACTTGCAAGTCTAAGTTATAGCCCTTTAGGTAATAGCTGAAGCCTGGGGGGATTCTCCTACACATAGACATCTGTGAATTGTAATTTTTGTTAGTCTAACTCATGAGTTAGTCTATCATTTTTTGGTTACTTGATAAATTTTTTAGCTTCCTGTTCTAGGATGAAATTCTAGGGTTTAAAAAAATTATCTTTTTCCTGACTTGGTCCTGTAATTCTTCTAGCCTTTTAAGTAAGGTATATAGTGCCTTTTAAGTGATTTGTTAAAAATATGTTTTGCCAGATTTTCTTCTTCATAGTGAAAGTGTTGACCCCCCTATGTTTACCTGTTATCATTCATGAAACTCATTAATAATGAGTTTTTGCTGAAATCAGTAATGATAAATTAAGGGAAGTTGAATTTCTTTTAACATCAGCCAATGATAGTGTTGAAATTCCAAAACAGACTAGTGTTCATCAAACAGATGGCATTCATGAAAATTGATTTGTGCATCAGTTCAAGAACTGTGCTTTCATTGGGAATTTCATGTATGACGTTGGTGTTTGGGGAATGGCCTGCCTGTTTAAAAAATTAAAACCAACGTAGTTATTTGGTTTATTTTGAAAGATTAGTCTGTTTTAATAAAAATATGATGTAAGAAATATGAGCAGAACTGAAAAGTACTGACAACAGATTATCTAAAAATTTTAAACCTTGGAATAATTGTTTAATATTTGAGGATTATTTCTGATATTTCTGTTTACCTCTATATAAATAGTGATATATTCCTTGAGATTGGTTACAGCATCATATGAATACATATTTTTCATTTCTGAGATTTACATTTTCAAAGTGACGTCCTTTTCAGGTTATTGTTATTTTCTCTCATTTCATAGTAAACCACCCTACACCATAGTTGGGAGAATGCTCATGTAATATGCCTCTTTGCATGTCTGCTAAGGACCTTAACCACTTTGGTACGGTGCTCACCGGCCGTGAAACCTTGCCCACAGCCGGCATTCATAGTCTGCATGATAGTTTGTGCTGTGCATTGACGACGAATCCGTTTTTGCTCTTGTGTGATGAGGAAAGCTTTAAAGCAGTGAAAGCTTGTTTTACTTTACAGGCAACTTTAGGAAAATAACTATAATAACTCCTACTAAGGACTTGTCAAAAGGTCACAGATTTGTAGTAACTTATTAGCTGAATGTGCACACTGCAACTGCAGAGATAAAAGCTGTAAAAGTAAAAGCTTTTGGCTGTCGACTAAAGTTGACGCTGGGCTGTCGACTATAGTCGACGCTCGTACCGAAGTGGTTAAAAGTAAAAATACCAAGCTTGAATTAAAAGTATATGGCAAAAATGTCATTTATTCAAGGATATTTTCTTTTGAAACAAACCGTTATTTTTTTCCATAAATCCTTTTGGAAACTTGATATAATGCCCATTTTGTTCTTATTTAGGTGTTGATTTTTATTTGTGTGTTTATGTTTCAGTCGGATTCTGCAGTTTTGGTGTCACAGTCTAGACAGAGGACATGTAGGCGTAAATATCCAAATTATGGTAGAAGAAATCTTAGCCAGCGTGAGTTATCTTCTGGAAATGAGTCTTCAAGCTCTGTAAGACATGTGAGTATACTACTTTAAAATGTATAAGATAATCTTAAATTTGTCTAATTCTTATTTTGCACATGCCGCAAATTTATGTGAAAATACAGTATTCTACAGAGATTAAGATGAAATTTTCATATTTTGTTTTTTTAAGCAACCTTTAAACAATTTTGTTGACATATGCACACACATGACAGATTGAGCATCCTAAATCTGAAATTTGAAATGGTTCAAAATCTTAAACTTTTTCGATGCAGACAATGAAAGTCAAATGAAATTCTCATTTGGAGCATTTCAGATTTTGGATTTTCAGATTTTAGATGCTAAACTGATAAGTATAAATGCAACTCTTACAAAATCTGAAAAACAAATTCTGAAATCCAAAACATTTCTGGTCCCAAGTGTTTTGGATAAGGGATTCTCAACCTATAGTATATTGATAAGAGTTGTGTCATTGTCACCACTATTCAATTTCACAATATTTTCTTCGCCCCTAAAAGAAATGGAATACCTACTCATAGTCATTCACTATTATTTCCCTCTTCCCTAGGCCCTTGCAACTACTTAATATACTTTCTGTCTGCATTTGCTCGTTCTGGACATTTCATGTGAATGGGATCATACTATATGATTTTGTGACTGGCTTCTTTTACATAGCATAATGTTTTCAAGTTTCATCCATGTGTAGCATGTATCAATACTTCATTCTTTTATTACCCATTAATACTCCGTTGTATGGATATACCACATTTTGTTTATATTTATCCATTTACAAGTTGATGGACATTTTCCACTTTTTGACTATTATGAATAATGCTGTTTATCAACATTTATATACAGATTTTTGTTTAGACATATGTTTTATTTCTTTTGGGCATATACCTAGGAGACGATTTGCTGGGTCATATGGTAACTCTGCTTAACTTTTTGAGGACATGCCAGCCTGTTTCCCAAACTGGTTCTACCATTATATATTATATATATACCAGTAATGTATGAGAGTTACAGTTTCTCTGCATACTCACCAATGCTTGTTATTGTCTGTCCTTTTTATTTAATCGATTGTAGTTGACATGAAGTGATATCATGAGGTTTTGATTTGCATTTCCCTAATGACCGATAATGTAGAACATGTTTTCATGTGCTTATTTAACATGTGTATCTTTGAAGAAATGTCTGTTCGAATCTGTTGCCTATTTTTCACTTTGATTTTTTGTCTTTTTATTACTGTAAGAATTCTTCATATATTCTGAATAAAATTCCTTTATCAGGATATGTGACTTACAGATATTTTCTCCCATTCTGTAAGTTATCTTTTCACTTCTTTGAATGGTGTCTTTTGAAGCATAAAAGTTTTAAATTTTGGTGAAGTCCACTTCATTTTTATTCCTTTCATAGCTTATGCTTTTGCTGTTGTATCTGAAAGAAGTCTTTGTCTAACTCCTTTGATAATCTTTTAATAATCACATGTAAGTTATTGGTCTTTATTTTGAATTTTTGTTGGGCAGGAACCAATTTTTTTTAGAAAAGAACATGTAATGTTTAATATTAGAATGCTAATATTTACTGATTGAGTAATGTTTTGGGGAATGAGGTGTTCATCATGGCTGAAAAGGTCACTTAATTGCTTTATGAGGCATTAAGGTAGTAGTTAAGTATGGGGTTTGAGTTTAAATCCAGATTCTTCTACTTTGGCAAGTTTCTCAGCCTTTCTGTTCTTCTGCCTGTGTAGTAGGATGTCCCTCCAAGGTTTCAACAATTAATTTAGTTAATAATGGAAAGTATTTACAGTAATGATTAAATATAGTAATGTTAGCTGCTGTTATCAGAACTGTCACTTAAACTATTTTATGTAAAGAGACTGCTTTTACATTATTTGATGTTTTGAACGTATTTTAACCCTTTCTTAATGAGTTCAGGCAATTTATGATAAACTTTACCCAGCCCCTTAGAATAGGATGATAAGGTATATATATTACTTAATTTCCCTCCCAGTTTCTGTGTCAGGTAAGTTAAACTGGGAGTCAGAATGCTGGTAACTTGTTACCTTAAAGCTCAGTCTCATCAGTTTTTGCTTTAAGTCCCAGCCCCTCTGTCTCAGATGGTGGGAGTTATATAGCTGTTTGGCCACTGAGTGTTTTTCAAACTCTTATCACTCAGATGGCTATTGTATCTCTCAGCTTTCAACTGCTTCCAACAAGTATGACTAGGTGTATTGTCATTGAGCGAGTAATATTTGGAAAGGAATTTTTTTGAGTCATAGGTTTCAACAGTGGGCTTAAATTACACAGCAGACCATGCTGTAACAGTTGTACTGTCCTCCAGCCTTTGTTGTTATATTTATACAGCACAGGCAGAGTAGAGTTAGCATGATTCTTAATGGCCCTAGGATTTTCAGAATGCTGGCTTAACTTAAAGTCACTAGCTGCATTACTCTGTAACAAGAGAATCAGCTTGTCCCCTGAAACTTTGAAGCCAGGTATTGACTTCTCCTTTCTAGCTGTGAAAATCCTGGATGGCATCTTCTTCGAATGGAAGGCTGTGTTTCATCTGCATTAAAACATTGTTTAGTGTACCCACCTTCCTCACTGATCTTAAGTAGACCTTCTACATAACTTGCTGCAGCTTCTCCATCAGCACTTGCTTCTTTACCTTGCACTTTTATGTTGTGGAGGTAGTTTCTTTCCTTAAATTTCATGAACCAACTTCTGCTAGCTTCCAGCTTTACTTCTGCAGCTTCCTCACCTCTTTCAGCCTTCGTAGAAATGAAGAGAGTTAGGGTCTTTCCTTGAATTAGGCTTTGGCTTAAGGGAATGTTGTGGCTGGTTTAATATTCTATTCAGACCACTACAACTTTGTTCATTTTAGCAATAAGGCTGTTTTGCTTTCTTATCAGTCATGTATTCATTAGAGTAGCACTTTTACTTTCCTTGAACTTTTCTTTTGCATTCACAACTTGGCTTAAGTCTTTATTAGCACAAGAGGCCTAGTTTCTGGCCTATCTTGGCTTTCAAGATGCTTTCCTCAGTAAGCTTAATTATTTATAGGTTTTGATTTACAGTGAGAGGCAGGTGACTGTTCCTTTCACTCGAACACTTAGAGGCTACTGTAGGATTATTACTTGGCCTCATTTCAATATTGTTGTGTCTTAAAGAATAAGGAGGCCCAAGGAGAGGAGGAAAGAATGGGAATGACTAGCTGATGGAGCACTCAGAACACACATGATATTTATTAAGTTCATTACCTTATATGAGTTTGGTGGCACCCAAAACAATTAGAATAGTAACAAAGATTAATGATCACAAATCATTGTAACAGATATAATAATAAAAAAGTTTGAAATATTGTGAAAATTACCAAAGTGTGATACGGAGATATGAAGTGAGCACATGCTGTTGGAAAGATGGCATTAATAAACTTCCTTCATGCAGGGTTGTCACAAAACTTTAACTTGTAAAAAACACAGTATCTTTAAAGCACAATAAAATGAGATATGCCTGTATATACATATTTTATACATACATTTTTTTCTGTATCTGTATATCATTGTTATGCATGACTTTATGTTGATACCTCCAATTTTAGTCTGATACCAAACGGTTTTTTTACATCCCTTCTACAAAAAGAAACCTGGCTTTTGTTATATACTTAACTTGATTAATTCTAGTATACACAGAAAATAGCTCCAGATTTACTTATGTTTCTCTATGGTTAAAAACCTTACTATCTAGAATTTAGTTATTTATACTTCTTTTTTGTCTTTAACCAAATGATATTTAGTCCAAATACTCTGGTTAAAAGTTACTCGAGGCCGGGCGCGGTGGCTCACGCCTGTAATCCTAGCTCTCTGGGAGGCCGAGGCGGGCGGATCGCTCCAGCTCAGGAGTTCGAAACCAGCCTGAGCAAGAGGGAGACCCCGTCTCTACTATAAATAGAAAGCAATTAATTGGCCAACTAAAAATATATAGAAAAAACTAGCCGGGCATGGTGGCACATGCCTGTAGCCCCAGCTACTCGGGAGGCTGAGGCAGGAGGATTGCTCGAGCCCAGGAGTTTGAGGTTGCTGTGAGCGAGGCTGACGCCACGGCACTCACTATAGCCCGGGCAACAGAGTGAGACTCTGTTTTAACAACAACAACAAAAAAAAAGTTACTCGAGTGAGTTCTTTTTCTCCCTTCAGTGTGGTTAGGTTATTAATTTGGAATCTAGTTGGTTTAATCTAATTCGCTTTTTATTCCATTTTATAGTTCTCTGCCCCCAACCCCCAAATTTGGTGGTAGTTACTCTTGTTGATTTCATTTGTTTTTTAATTGTCCTTTATTCCCTGCCTTTGTGAATTGTTAACACAGCTGTCTACAAAAGGTCAGAATTAATCCACACTGAGAAGAGGTAGCATTCTCTCTTACCATTTCTTCTGTCTCATTCTTTTCCCCCATTCCATTCCCACCCATGCTCTCTAGGAAACTAATTTCTGATTTATCCTACCTGTGTTTTTTTATATATTAAGTCATATACATGTATATTTTATTATCTCTTCTTTCTTACACAAAATATAGCATACTGTAGATGTTCTTTTGTACTTGGCTTTTTTTCCCTTAAAGTACCTTTGAAGGCCAGACGTGGTGGCTCATGCCTGTAATCCTAGCACTCTGGGAGGCTGAG
>VBSM01000272.1:108719841-108730660 GCA_008086735.1 Cheirogaleus medius | reverse complement strand
CACCTCGGCCTTCCAGAGTGCTAGGATTACAGGCATGAGCCACCGCGCCCGGCCATAGTTTTGCCACCTTAATGGTAGTTTGCTTATGCTAGCAGTGAAGAAGCCTGGAGAGCAAGTGGTGATGAAGTCATGAAGGGGGTTTTCCACAGTTGAGAATTGAATATTTTTCCTTTCAAGAAGTGGTCCAAAGCCTGGAAGAAGTGGTAGTCTGTTGGTGCAAGGCCTGGTGAATACAGTGGATGAGAGTTGGAGAGTTTCCAAGTCCAGCTGCTGTAGTTTGATGAGCAGAGTTGTTTTTTGCAACCTGTCGTCTTACAAGAGGTTCCCCTGTCTCTATTGACCAATCTCAGCTGCTTAATCACAAGCATCCTCATCATTTCATCCGATTGGTTGCAGTAGACATCCACTGTAATCCATTGACCAGGTTTCATGAAACTGTAGTGGAGAATACCAGCACTGGCCCACCAAACAGACACCATCAGGTTTTTTTGATGAATATTCAGTTTTGGTCTGTGTTTTGGCCCTTCATCTTTATCCAGCCATCGTGCTGAATTCTTGTAATCGTCAAAAAGAATCAATTTTTCATCACATGTAACAATACAGTATAGAAATGGTTCGCCTGTATGTCCTGACAGCAAAGAAAAGCAGGCATCGAAATGGTATATCTTCTTATATCTTCTGACACTTGTTCAGTTCATGTAGTACCCATCCCGTGTTTCAAATGGTCCAATATTGTTCGAATAGTAATAGTAACTTCAAACTTTGCTGCTAATTCATTTGTAGTTTGAGATGGAGTTTCTTCCACTGTAGCTTTCAGCTCATCGTTATCCACCTTGGTCTCAGGTCACCCACATGGCTTATTTTCAAGATTAAAATCACTGGAATGGAACTTCTCAAACCATTGATATACTGTGTGTTCATTAGCCACATCCTTCCCAAACCCTTTGTTGATATTTTGAGCTGTCTGCACTGCACTGTTTCCACAACGGAACTCATATTTAAAAATAATATGAATATTTGGCTTATCCATGGTTTCACAAAAATGCTATAAAAAAAAAATTTGAAAAATAATTACAAGCCAAAATGTGCTTTTGAAAGAATGAGGATGTATTTTCACAATAAAAAAAAACCCAGGAAGTGTAAAAGTGAAATGTCAGAACTATCAATTGTCAGACTTAGCACTTAAGGAAATCAGGCATTTCATACTTAATAACCTAATAATAAATACCTTTTAGAATTATTTTTTTGTGTTTGTGTTTTATAGAGATCGAGAGGTGTATGGTTAAAGTTGAGACAAAGATGGCCCCAGTAGAGACCTTTATCTTTCTTTTCTATGTGTGTTGAAGCTAATAGTGGGCCAGGGGCTAGTTTTCTATATCTAATTTCCTCTTTAACTCTGCTTTTGTTTCGGAGTGTGTCTAGGATTAGTGTCGTTCATGGATTTGTATCATATCAGGAAGAGTCCTCCCTCTTGGGAGGAAACTGACCATTTATAGCTTTCTATTTCATGTGGTAACGCTTCCTTTGGGCTTCTCAGTGTATTCATTGATGGCTTGTGATTCCAGTTAAGATTCCTACTTTATACCTCCCTCTCTTACAACATGGTGGTGGTAGTGGGTCCTGCTCTTACGGTTTTGTATGATCTCTACTGTTGCCATAACTCTGTGCTTTATTTCCTGAAAGGGGAGTTGTTAGTTGTCTTCCATCAGATCTCATCTGTAGTGTACTTAAATTTTTTTTTTTCAGACTTACATCCTTTCCTAAT
This sequence comes from Cheirogaleus medius, assembly GCA_008086735.1. Classification (NCBI taxonomy): domain Eukaryota; kingdom Metazoa; phylum Chordata; class Mammalia; order Primates; family Cheirogaleidae; genus Cheirogaleus; species Cheirogaleus medius. Next base: position 108,728,895 of record VBSM01000272.1, on the reverse strand, counting down.
TTCCTGTGTCAGTGAAGATTTTGTTTTCTCTCGTTCTCTGTCATGGTCTTCAGTCATTTAAATATTTTTTGGTAGTGAAGGCAGAATGTTCAAATTAAATCTTCCTGGGATCTTCCTTTCCCCTCAAATTTGTATGATTGACTTGCTATTGTGCTTATATTCTAGTTCCATACAACTTAAAGCATTCTCCTTTTCTAGTGACTCTTCATCTAGATATTCTGATTGGACAGCTGACGCAGGTATCAATTTGCAGCCTCCTTTACGAATGTCATGTCGTCGACGAGTTACTAGATTTTGTAGTAGTTCAGAAGATGAAATATCTACTGAGAATTTATCTCCTCCAAAAAGAAGGCGAAAGAGGAAGAAGGAAAGTAAGCCTAAAAAGGAGGTAAGAAAAGTATATTTTTTTAAAAATATGTGTCTGTACTTTTATAGCAACATTGTTTTCCGTATTTAGTAACTAGAAATCTTTGAGAAATTGGAATGTTTATTTCTTTATTAACAATGTTTTGTCAGTAGGAGTCAAATGTAAAAAAGTGAACTTATTTTTGGAAAAGCTACTTTATTATTAACACTTGTTTACTTCCACTGTTCTAAGTAGTGTGCTCGACAGTTAACACCTTTCTAAATCTTAAAGGGAAATCTATTTTGCTCAGAATCTCGCCATAACTCTTATTTTCTCCAGTCAATTTTAACACCAAAAATAGACTTCAAAGTATTTTAAGGTGCTTTCTTTCTGTTTTATCTATTGTGATGTTTTACCATTTTCATTTTACATGTTCTGTCTCCATGATTGTAGTATCATCCCTATTCCATCATTATATGTACACCATATGTGTTCATTTCATGCAGGTAGTTATTTTTTTAAAGATGTCAAGTCTTTGTATTTATTACTTATTTAACCTATGTATTACCTGTGTAACAAATCACCCTAAAGCTTAAGTGTTCACTAGAACAAATATTTATTATTAAATAATAATTCATATTTTGGTGGATCAGGAATTTGGGAGCTGATTAGTTGGGTGATTTTGGCTCATGTGGTTATAGTCATATTGACTTGGGTTGCAGTCATCTGACAGCTTGATGGGGTTGGAATGGTATTCTTCCCAAGCTTATTTATGTGGCCTTTGGACTCAGTTCCTTGCTATATGGGCCTCTCCTTAGGGCTGGGTGCGTGATTGTCCTTATGACTTTCCTCAGAGAGAATGATACAGCAGAGTGGCAAGGGATAAGTCATAATGTCTTTATGGCCTAGTCTTAAAGTGGCCTATCATCTTCTGTATTATATTTGGTCAAAGTGAGTCACTAAGTCCAGCCCACACTTGAGAGGAGAAGACTTAACTTCCACTTCTTGAAGAGGAGAGAAGTATCAAAGAATTTGTGGCCATATTTTAAAATCACTAGTCTTAAAACTTCAAATCAAGAGGAAACTCCTTGTGATGATTAGCCTGTGGCCAGACTTAGAACGGGAGTCTTGGCAGAACAGGCTGTGCATGAAAGAGGTTGTAGGTTGGCTGTTAGCTCCCTACCATTTGATGTAAAATGGCATGAAGAATCTATTAGGAATTCAGGTGATGATGCTAAGAAAGTGCTAGGTAGATTTATAATTCTTTAAGAAGTGATATATTCCTATGTATTTTAAGGAAACAAATATTAAATATATATGCTGTTTAAAGACTAATCATTAAATGGACATACCAAATAATAGTCATTCTGAATGGTGAAGTTTCTTTCATTTCTCATTTAAATGGTGCATACTGCCCCTTTCCAGTCTAACAAACTGTTCTTTTCCCCTTGGCAGAATTTGCGGAGGGTGACTCCAACAGAGCTTGCGAATATGGAGCATTTATATGAATTTCATCCTCCAGTTTGGATTACTGACACCACACTTCGAAAGTCTCCTTTTGTTCCTCAAATGGGTGATGAGGTGAAAATATAAAATTTAGAAACATATTTATGGAACATAAAGCAGAATTTATATTGTTCCTTAGCTTTCTTTTAATTTTTCAATGTATACTTCCCTTTTGTAGGTAATATATTTTCGACAGGGTCATGAAGCTTATATTGAGGCCGTCAGAAGAAATAACATTTATGAACTGAACCCTAACAAGGAGCCGTGGAGAAAAATGGATCTTAGGGTAGGATTGATCGTATTATTAAATCATTAAATATTAGTGTACATATATTTAAATTATTGATAAATCTATTTAAAAACCTACTGGAATCATATTTCATTACTCTCTTTCCCACTTAAAAACATTTCTGCATAACAAAGTGACTATAATCAACAATAAGGGTATTTTTTAAAATAAGTAATAGAGTAGACTTGGAATGTTTCTAACACGAAGAAATGATAACCTGAGGTGATGGATACCCCATTTACCCTGATTTGATTAATACATATTATATGCCTGTATCAAATCATCACATGTACCCTGTAAATATATACAACTATTATGTATCCATAATAATTAAAAATAAAATACTAAAAAAAAATTTCTGCTATAACCAAGCCTTAAGATTCAGTGGGGATGGCTTGTTTGTCAGTGGGCAGAATTTGTATGTTGCTGATTGGTATGTAAAATGTTAACTATGTAGAGTCTGGGGAAGGCAGCTTGACAACATATATTATTCATCTTAAAAAAGTTTATATATCCAAGACAAGTTTTCAGAAGAAGAAATAAAATTTGAAACACAGGTTTAACCTCATGCATAATAAAATAAGGAAATAATTTTACCTTCCCAATACTTAACCAATTTTATAATTTTGTTTTGTTTTAGTTCAAGAAAGAAAATGCCACATTTTAGCAAGTAGCAAGATTTTGATTTATTAACAGTTATTCAAAATGGGGATGGGGGTTGGTCTGAGTACAGTGGTGTTTACAACTGATTGATCACAACCAGTTATAGATTCCTTTTTTCCTTCTCTGCTCCCTGTGCTTCACTTGACCAGGCCTTAGATAGATAGAGAGAGAGAGAGAGAGAGAGAGAGAGAGAGGGAGGATGGGATGTGTTTGGTGATAGGAATTGAAATCGAAAAATATTTAGAACTTTTACTTCTGTTATTTTACTTCTGGTAATTTAGGAAGTAAACAGAAATGCTTGTAAATATGAGTATGGCAGGCAGTTCCATCTCACTGTTTATGAAAACAGAAATTGGGAAAAAACCCCAAATATCCTACAGTAGTGAATGAATCCAATCATTGTGCATCAATACAACCTGTTATGTAGAGCTCACATTGTAATTGAGGCTGTTAAAATATTTATTGAATGAATGATGGATACATTTTCACAATGTAAGATGAAAAATGGAATGTGATGTTTGGGTTATGATAGCAAAATTTTAAAGGCATTAGTAGTCAAGCAAAAGAAAAATACCAATGGTGATTACAAATGATTTTTATTTTCTTCATACTTTTAGTTTATACAGTTTTGATACTTTTAATAACTTGAATGTAAAAAACATTAATTATTTTAACAAAGATAGCTGTTTTTAACACTTAAATTCAACTTAGTGGCTCTGCTTCTATGAATTTGGCTTAATACACATTTTAAGTTTTATTTATGTCTGTTTCCACTTAACTGCTGTGTACCTAGGTACAGTCAATTCTCGTTATTCATGGATTCTGTATTTGCGAACCTCTTACTTGCTGTAAGTTATTTGTAACCTCAAAATCAATACTTAGAGCTTTTTGGTCAGTCATTCCGGGACATGTACAGAGCAGTGGAAAATTTGAGCTGCCTAATGAGCACGTTTCTAGTTGAGGTACAAGGTGGCACTGTGCCTTCTAATTTCATCTCCCACACAGCAAACATGTCCTTTTTGTGGTCTATTTTGTGCCACGTTTCCCATTTTTGTGCTTTTTGTTAGTGACCTTGCTGTTTAAAATGGCCCCTAAGCATAGTCCTGAAGTGCTGTCCTAGTGTTCTTAAGTGCAGGAAGGCTGTGTGGTGCCTTAGGGAGAACATATGTGTGTTAGAAAAGCTTAATTTTAGTATGAATTATAGTGGATGTACGTTCAGTGTTTATCAATCAACAACATATATTAAATGAGGTGCTTTTAAACAGAAACACACATAAAACTGGAAAGGGTGGGAAACCTGCAGCCGTAAGATCATATGTAGCCTTCTAGGTCCTTAAGTGCAGCCTTTGACTGAATCCAAATTTTATGGAACAAATCCTTTCATTAAAAGGATGCAGCAGAGAAAGGTGAAGCTTTATTTTGCCTCCTTTGATGCTTAAAAAAGAACAGTCTTGAAATCAGAAAGGCTGCAGGTTCCCCATCCCTCGATGGCACCAACTGAGTATTCAGTGTTTTAGGTGACTTTGTAGAACATAACTACCGCAAACAGAATTGACTGTACTTATCCCTTTGGTACATTATAATAATCACATATTCAGTGAATAAATGGATGAATAATCTATTGTATTCCTAGTATCAAGGAAACTGACATGGGGGGGCAGGTTGATTGTGGCAAATCCATTTGATGGATACTCCATCTAGGTAGGGACTTCCTCCTGTTTGCTTATCCTATCCCTACTGCCTAGAATAAGTCACAGCCCATGGGAGATTCCCAACAAATATTATTCATTATTGAATGTATTTGGCAGAAGTTAAATATCAAGTTTTTGGGAATATTTATGAATAAGCAAAATGCTTAAACATTTTGATTGCACAGTATAAAATTATATAAATAGAAATTGTCTATATGAAGAGAAGAAAGCCAGAAGGAAACCTATTAGATTGTTAATAGTGGTTTGTCTTTAGATATATTGAGCTGATCAGTAATTTTTTGTTTTCGGTAGTTTTTTATTTTCATTCTTACATTTTTGTGGTGTATTTTCTAAAGTGAGTATACTGACTTTCTAAAGTGAGTATATTCCTTATATTAGAAACTGTATTTAATATGTCTTACAAAAGATGTAGAGATTAACTTTAGCAACAATGATTATAATTAATGGTAAATTAAAATAGTCTGCTGGTTTGGAAGCCCTAAAGTATGAGTTTGCTTAATTTAGCAATATGTAGAGAATTACAGTGTTGAGGAATTGTTGTGTTTTAATATTTTAACCATTTATCCTTTTAAAAATGTCTGTTAAAGGATCAAGAATTGGTCAAAATAGTTGGAATACGTTATGAGGTTGGGCCCCCTACGCTCTGTTGCCTCAAATTAGCATTTATAGATCCAGCGACTGGAAAACTTATGGATAAATCTTTCTCTATTAGGTATGTATTACTTTTTTAGATGGAATTTTTTTCAATTTAGATTTTCCATCTTTCTGATTTAATGATTGACGTGCCTTTCCCATTTAGCTGCAGGGTAACTAGTAGAGCACTGTGGGCAGCCTAAGGGTGTGGGTTGAGCTTCTAATGGATGAGAACCCCCTACAAGTAATAATAGGTGTGTCACAGCTGCAGTTGGGCATGGGCAGTCTGTTTTATAGAGTTTGGCATGCCACTTCCATGGGTGGAGAATTCTGACTTGTAGGCAAAATTGTTTCTGCTTTTGTTTTTGAGAAAATTTTGGAGTTAATAATTTGTTGCACTTGTGATATCTGGTACGGTAGCCACTAGCCAGATATGGCTGTTGAGCACTTGAAATGTGGCTGATTCAAATTGAATAGGTTGTAAATGTACGGACTGCACTTTGGAGACTTGGTATGAAGAAAAAAATACATTTCATTATTCTGTATTTGATTACATATTGAAATAATATTTAGGATATATTACGTTAAAATACACTATTGAAATATACTGGTTTGTTTTTACTTTTTAAAATATAGCTCGTTGAAAATTAAAAGTTACATATATAATTCCTGTTGTGTTTCTTTTGTATAGTGTTGCTTTAGACTATAACTGCTATATAGGGAATTTAATAATTTTTAAATTTTTGTTTAGATATCATGATATGCCAGATGTTATTGACTTTCTTGTATTACGTCAATTTTATGATGAAGCAAGACAGAGGAATTGGCAGTCTTGTAAGTCTTTATTGAGTTTTATATAGCCTTAAACTCACGTTTAATTGGTCTAAATTTTTGGTTGTGACACTGTTAATTATGTTGTATACAAACATGTAAATTCTGGAAAGAAATATTAAGTGACCTATAAATTATATTTTGTTTAGGGAATGGTACTTAACTGATTCTAGGTAGACTTTTCTTCTGTTCTTATGGTTCATGACATTTGGAAAAGATTATTTTCACTCACTGATTATAAGCTAGAGTAGACTTACTTTCATTCAGTCTTCCCCATGCTAAATTATATATAATTATCTTTAATGTAACACTGGTATAATTTATATAATTATCCTAGGATCTAAAATGATCAGAAGGTTGATTTACCTACAAATAGGTAAATTTCAGATTTCACACTGATAATCTTCTGGAATACCAAAATATTTTACCTTTGTTACATAACAACCCAGACTTAGAAGACTCGAGGAAACTTTTTTTAAGAAATAAAAAATTCACATACACTTATCCTTTTTTATAACCATGTGATGTGTGGATGGACAGTAAATAAGAAATTACCTCAGTGTAGGTACAAAATTACTTTAATGTGATTTTTGTGACCATTTAAGATGAACTCACTTCTTTAGAGTTGTGTAGGTCATTAATCTCAGGATATAATTGAATATAATTAGGTCAGGTAGTTCTACTTAGCAACTATAGTACCTGTTTCACAGATATACGTATGTTCAGTGTGTAATGAATGCTATCTGGGGAGCTTGTGTTGTTTGACTTTAGTCACCTAGGATAGCTCAGTTCTTGATCTCTTACTAGAAATATTAAGTTTTACTCAGGCTCTGTCATCTGGTGTACACATTCATAAATGATGTTAAGACCTCATTAATCTTCCTAGTTACTGCTGCCTTTTTCTATGGGTACTACAAATAGGTAAATTTTAGATAAATTCTCTAATCATCCTATTTGAAATGAAAGATTGTCAGTGTGTGTGGCTGCTCTTTATAGACTCTCCTTAACTACGGTACCGTGCTCACCCACAGCCGGCATTCATAGTCTGCACGATAGTTTGTGCTGTGCATTGACGACGAATCCGTTTTGCTCTTGTGTGATGAGGAAAGCTTTAAAGCACTGAAAGCTTGTTTTACTTTACAGGCAGCTTTAGGAAAATAACTATAATAACTCCTACTAAGGACTTGTTAAAAGGTCACAGATTCGTAGTAACTTATTAGCTGAAGGTACACACTGCAACTGCAGAGATAAAAGCTGTAACAGTAAAAGCTTTTGGCTGTCGACTAAAGTCGACGCTCAGCCGTGCGCCTTCATATCACGGCCGCTGGCTAAAGTCGACGCTGGGCTGTGCACGTTCATCTGTGGCTGTCGACTATAGTCGACGCTCGTACCAAAGTGGTTAATGGTGATGTCTACACAAGTGATCAGGATGATTTTGGAACTAGAGACAGAGGAAATTTTTCATGAAGAAAAACATCTAGCAATAAAAATTAAAGAGTGAAGCATCTGGAATATATGAGAGTTATAGTAAGTCATGTAGTCAAGTCTCAAAAGACCTTCAAAGCTTCCTGGCTATTAAGATTTTTCAACCCCCATAAAGATGTAAGATAGAGGCTCTCATATTATAACAACATGCCATTTAAAATTTTTTTAGAAACTTAATTAGCTAAGGCTGAGGCGGGTGGATCGCTCAAGGTCAGGAGTTTGAAACCAGCCTGAGCCAAGAGTGAGACCCTGTCTCTACTAAAAATAGAAAGAAATTAATTGACCAACTAAAAACATATAGAAAAAATTAGCCGGGCATGGTGGCGCATACCTGTAGTCTCAGCTACTCGGGAGGCTGAGGCAGGAGGATTGCTTGAGCCCAGGAGTTTGAGGTTGCTGTGAGCTAGGCTGCTGCCACGGCACTCTAGCCCGGGCAACAGAGTGAGACTCTGTCTCCAAAAAAAAAAAAGAAACTTAATTAGCTAAACTTCGGAGATGAGTCCCAGTTGCCCCATGTAATTTAATGGGTTTTGTTTTATTTTTGTGGTTGAGAAATTATTATATCAGATCTTTTATAATAAACTTTATTTTAATTTATTGTCTTTGCTTCTCCATAAAATTTTTGGCCTTGAATTTGAGCAGTATGGCTAGAGGAAGTTGCCTGTTTCCATTTTTACAGTGGATTTTTTTTTTTCTTGAGACAGAGTCTCACTTTGTTGCCCAGGCTAGAGTGAGTACCATGGCATCAGCCTAGCTCACAGCAACCTCAATCTCTTGGGCTAAAGGGATCCTACTGCCTCCACCTCCCAAGTAGCTGGGACTACAGGCATGCACCTCCATGCCTAGCTAATTTTTTTTTTTTTTGTATATATATTTTTAGTTGGTCAATTAATTTCTTTCTAGTTTTAGTAGAGATAGGGTCTCGCTCTTGCTCAGGCTGGTTTCGAACTCCTGACCTCGAGTGATCCGCCCGCCTCAGCCTCCCAGAGTGCTAGGATTACAGGGGTGAGCCACTGTGCCTGGCCCCACAAATCTTAATAGATTACCAGGTGATCAGCTAGCAAAAACTTAGACAAACCACTTTTATCATGAGAAAACTAATTTTTTAAGGCTCCTTTTTATTTAAAGTTTTGGTCTTACACTGAAGAAATATTTTTATCTAAACTGAAATTATCTTCTAGTATTAGGTAAATTGGGAAGAAAAATAAAAAGTTAATTTTTCGTATCAAAGACTGGCTCTCTTCTAAACATGTTTTTGTATTAGGCTTCAAAACTGCAGCAGTTGATTTTTAAAATTACAATGATTTATTATGATTACATTCAGTTGTAATGTTTATGTAAATAAGCTTATTTTATTAGAGAATTGGACAAAATCATGGTGTGAATTATCTCAAATTATAAGTTTCCAGCTCTAATACTCTCCTTAGAAAGATTTCTTTCAGGGGCTTATGGTTTCTAGTGACTTTGAAGTAAAATATACATAAAAGTTGTGTTAACATAAATTTGAAAATTTATTAAGGCCCTCAAAGCATGAAGGTCTAGTAATTGTGGCATTATATTTTTCAAACTTTTTTTTTTTTTTTTTTTTT
>VBSM01000272.1:108696162-108717978 GCA_008086735.1 Cheirogaleus medius | reverse complement strand
CACCTCGTCCTCCCAGAGTGCTAGGATTACAGGCATGAGCCACCGTGCCCAGCCCACATTTTGTATCTTTCTGTTTATTTTCATAATAGATACCTAGCTATTATCCACAATTTGTTTTTATGAAAGGCTAACCAGGGTTTTGTTGTTTTTTTTTTTAACAGGTGGGATAATACTGAGATTGAAAAACTTAGCCCATGGGACATGGAACCAATTCCTGATAATGGTATGTATTTGTTAAATAATGAAACTATTTTATGTTTATGTTTTTAATTTTTTATTTTGCTAATGCACATAGAGCACATTTGTATTCTTTGATAAAAATATTCAGATTATTACAGTAACTGAACTTTTACTGAAAGACTACAATAGCATTAAGTGTACTGGTTCTTTTAATTCTTGACCTCAGATTCTAGTTTGATTCTGGCTATATCTTAGTAGCCTGCGATCCTTTCTCACGTAACCCTGCCTTAAACTCTTCTTACTGACCTCCTTTATGTAGCTGCCACTTCCTTTTTCTCATTCTTACTCTATTACCCTTGTTGTTCCTTCAAGATATAATTTGACTTCTATCTTCTGCTTTACCTCAACTTGTCTTACTATGGATTGTCTGTTCTTTTCCTGTGAGAAATAGAAGACTATGTGACAGTCACCCCTTCCTCTGGGGATTGCTACCCGACTGCTGTTACCTTCTGAAGGATCTGGTATTTAGCCTTAGCTTTCCTACAATGCTTTTAGTTTTCTCCTTCCTTCTGCAGTGAAGTTTGAATATGTCTCTTGTACCTTTCATTTAGCTTTATTGAATGTTCTACCAACTGAGTTGTTTTCCTCCTACTAAATTTTTTGAAAAGGTGCTGTATATCTGTCTCTTGCCTCCAGTTTTTCAATACTCAGCTTTCTTTTGTCATTAGTATTTATTCAAGTTATAAAACATAAAAACACTTCTTGTTCCGCAACCCCACCATTTTGAGACAACATGAAATGTTTCCTCTGTGAGATTTTGCTGTGTCTGCCCCAGAGGCCAAGCCCTTTTCCTTTAGGTTTTATTCTCTGTCATATCTCCATCAACTATTGTATAGCTTTATTTTTGGAATAATAATTTTTTTTCAATAATGGCACTCTGGAAAGTCACCAATGACTGTTAGATTTTCTTTTGAGTGTAATAACTTACATATGTGGTAGTACCCCGCCATATGGAAAGACGTTTTGCAGTGTATAAAGCATATAATACAAAAGTAAAAGCTAACATTTTTTTTGAGTTCTCACTCTAAGAACTTCATATGTATCAACTCATTTAATCTTACTTTGAAGTTGATGCTTTATTATGAAATTTACAGATGAAGAAACTAAGGCTCAGGGAGTTTTAAGTGACTTGTCTAAAGTAATACATCTGGAAAGGATAGGAGCTTGCATTCTGTCCTAACTCAAGCCATCTGCCTCTAGCCAGTGCTTTTAACTGCTGTTTACAGCTGCTTCACTGTAAAGGATAGCACAAATCAGTGAGAACACTTTTATGAAAAGAGTTCTTACATCTTAATGAGACCGATAAACCGTTAGAATAATTGTCAAAAGATATGAGCAGGCAGAAAAATAGAGAGGCTCGTTTGTATTAATAGTCAAGGAAATGTATATTAAAATAACAATAAAGTATCAATTTTATCTGTCAGATTTTAGATCAGGAAGTTTGTCTTCTATTGATGTTTTTCTCCTTTTATTTAACATTTTCAAGAAAATCTTAGTATTTGCATCATGTCTTATTTTTTAAATATGTGCTCTTCATTTTCAATTTTTATTGCACTTTTAAGGATTTTAATTTAATGCTGGGTTCAGTGGCTCACACCTTTTATCCTACCACTTCCGGAGGCCAAGGCAGGAGGATCACTTGAGGTCAGGAGTTCGAGACTAGACTGAGCGAGTGAGAACCCCGTCTCTACAAAAAATAGAAAAATAAGCTGGGCGTGGTGGCATGTGCCTATAGTTCCAGCTACTTGGGAGGTGGAGGCAGGGGGATGGCTTGAGCCCAGGAATTTGAGGTTGCAGTGAGCTATGACGAGGCCAGAGTGGCGACAAAGTGAGACCCTGTCTCAAAAACAGACAGATAAAACTTTATTTTGAAATAATTTCAGATTTATAAAATGTTATAAAAATATTACAAAGACATTTCCAACTGTCTACATTTCTCATCTTAGCTAGCACAATTCAGTTATCAAAATTAGGACATTATCACTGATAACAGTACCATTTCCTAATCTATAGGGTTTATTCAAATTTTGTCTGTTGTTTCACTAATGGCCTTTTACATTTTGGATTTAATTGCCATGTTGTCTTAGTCTGTTTTAATTTGGGATTCCTTGGTCTTTCATTCTTTCACGACCATGACACTTTTGAAAATTGCTGGGTAGTTATTTTGTAGAATTTTTATTGGTTTGGGTTTGTTTGATGTTTCCTCTTGATTAAATCCCAGTTTTGCATTCTTGGCAAGAGAGTCAGAAAAGTGATGTGTGTCTTTCTCAGTGCGTGCATCATTTTAGGAGCCACATAATACCAATTTGTCCTGTTACTGGGTGTTAATGGTAATCATTTGATTTAGGTGATATCTGTCAGGTTTCTCCCCTATAAAACTACATACTTTTTTCTTTGTCATTTTTGTCTTATGAGGATGTATTTATATGCTGCAAATAATCCTTTTTCTCATTTCTACTCACTAGTTTTAGCATTTGTTCATGATTTTCACCTGAAATATTTATTAAATACTATAGTTAAATACTATAGTGTTTGCCAAATAATAATTTTCTGTTTTCATTGTTTCTTTTACATGTGTTAGTTGGAATTTTACTATAATATGCATCTCTTTTTCTGTTTATTTATATTAATATGTACTCACGTTTTTGTAAAATATAAGAATATCTGTATTCAGTTGCTGTCATTATTTATTTCGTTGCTACATTATCACAGATTTGGCCATTGGGAGCCCCTTCAAATTGTCCCCTATGTCCTCTTGACGTTTCTTTTCATCACTTTTGAGTATTTCTTACTTTCTGGTGTTCAAGGTTCACCTTGTGCTTTCCTCACTCTGGCTGTATGTATAATCAGGCAGTTTTTCATGGAGCCATGGTCTGTTTTATTGGACAATGGTATTTAGAAAGCAGGGTATTTCTTCTTATTGACGAATAATATTCCATTGTATGGATAATACCACACTTTATCCATTCAGTAGTTTGGACATTTGTTTTTTAATTTAAATTTTATTTATTATGGGTACATAATAGTTGTATATCTTTAATAGGGTACATGTGATGTTTAGATACAGGCATACAGTATGAATTAAATCAGAGTAATTGGGGTATCTAGTACTTCAGGCATTTATCACATTTATCATTTCTTGGTGTTAGAAACATTTCCATTTCTACTCTTAGTTATTTTAAAGTATGTCCTGACTTATTGTTGATTATAGTCATTTTGTTATGCTATCAAATATTGTTCATTCTATCTAAATATATTTTTGTACTCCTTAACCATCTCCACTTTATCCTTCTCTGTCTAATACCCTTTCCAGCCTCTGGTGACCGTCATTCTACTTACAGTCCCCAAGAGATCAGTTGTTTTTAATATTTAACTCACACATAAGAGTGAGAACATGTGAGACTCGTCAGTCTGTGCTTGGCTTATTTCACTTAACATAATGTTCTCCAGTTCCATTCGTCATTGCAAATGGCAGGATTTCATTCTTTTTTATGGCTACGTAAAAGTCCATTGTGTATATGTACCACAATTTCTTTATCGATTCATACATCGATGGACACTTAGGTTGATTCCATGTCTTGGCTGTTAGGAATAGTGGTGCAATAAACATGGGAGTGCAGGTATCTTTTCAATATACTGATTTCCCCTCCTTTGGATATACACTCAGCAGAGGGATGTGCAGAAGAATGAAACTAGACCCATATCTCTTGCTATATACAAAAATCAAATCAAAATAGATTAAAGACTTAAATCTAAGAACTGAAACTATGAAACTACTAAAAGAAAACATTAGGGAAATGCTTCGGGACATTAGTCTGGGCAATGATTTCTTGAGTAATACCCCAAAAGCACAGGCAACCAAAGCAAAATTGGACAAATGGGATCACATCAAGCTAAAAAGCTTCTGCACAGCAAAGGAAACAAACAGTAAGGTGAAGAGACAACTCACAAAATGGGAGAAAATATTTGCAAACTATCTATCTGACAAAGGATTAATAAACAGAATATATAAGGAACTCTAACAACTCAATAGGAAAAAAAATAAATAATATGATTGAAAATTTGCAAAGGATCTGCATAGACATTTGTCAAAAGAAGACATAAAAATGGCCCATAGGTATATGAAAAAATGCTTATTACATCATAAGTCATCAGAGAAATGCAAATCAAAACTACAGTGAGATATCATTTCACTCCAGTTAAAATGACTTTTATCAGAAGGATAGGCAATAATGAATACCAGTGAGGATGTGGAGAAAGTGGAACCCTTGTAAACACTTGGTGGGAATATAACATATTACAACCACTACGGAGAACTGTATGGAGGTTCCTCAGAAAACTAAAAATAGAACATTTGGCTATGAGTATTGCTGCTGTGAACATCATGTACAAGTGTTTATTTCTCTTTAGTATATATGTAGGAATGGCATTACTGGGTCACATGGTAACTTGGTATGTTTAACCTTTCGAAGAAGTGACAATTTTCCAGAAAGCACCTGTGCCATTCTACAATTCCAACAGCAGTGTTTATATGTGAGTTCCATTTTCTCTACATCCTGGACAGCACTTGTTTTTTTGTTTTTTTTTTAAATTATACCCTCCTAGTGTTTGTGAAATGTTATCTTATGGTTTTGATTTTCATTTCTCTGATGGCTAATGGTATTGTGCATCTTTTCATTTGCTTATTGGTCATTTCTATATGTTTGGAGAAATGTTTATTCAAATCCTTTATTTTTTTAATTGAGCTATTTGTTACTTTTGTATATCATAATTTTGTTCTTTCTCTCATTTCTGTGTCTATGGGCTTTCTTTGTTTTTCTTTGTTTGTTCACTGTTTCCTTTTGGATAGTTTCTGTTGCTGTGTCTTCAAGTTTACTTTTGGAATGTCTGATTGGCTTTTATAGCTATCCAGTGTAGCTTTCACCTCACACATTGTTTTCATGTCCAAAAGTTGAATTTGGGTGTTTTTTTAATATGTCTTCCATAATTTATTTTATGGACATGTAGAATATGATAACTATGTTTATGTCTTTTCTGCTATTTCTAAAACCTTTGCCAATTGTATTTGGTTGATTATCATTTCTCACTGTGGGTATGAATTTCCTGATTTTTCATATGCCTTGTAATTTTTAATTTATTTTTCTGCCCGGTATGATTTGCAGGAAGTAATTTTTAATTTTATATCAGACCATGAATTTTGCCTTATTGAGTGGTGTATATTTTTGTATTCCTGTAAGTATTTATAAACTTTGTTCTCTGACACAGTTCAGTTGTTGGTAACAATTTTATACTTTTAAGATATGTGTAGTGGGTTTGGAACATTTCTCAGCCTAGAGCTAATTATTTCCCACTTCTGAGGCAAAACCTTTTTATGTTGTCTCTCCAATGCTCTTATGAATCATGAAGCTTTCCAGCCTGGCTGGTAGGAATAGACATGGTTCCTGGCCCCTTTGAGCACCAGGCCTTTTTTATCTGTAATTTTCATTTGCTGCTTTTCCTGGCTTCCTGTCATTTTTTTCACACACATGGGCTAATCAGTATTCAACAAAATACTTCAGGGGACCCCTTTGCAGTTTTCTTCTCTCCTGTGCTTTGTTCTGTGAACTCTAGCTTCCTGGTTCTCCATGGACTCTTAAGTTCTGTCTCTTCACCTCAGGTAATTTGTCTGGTCCCACCTGGTTTCCTTTTTCTGTATCAGGGTCTGGCTACTCTCTTGAGGCAAGCTGGTGTAATTGCAGAGCTCACCTCATTTATTTTTATTCTCTGTGGGGTGCCTGTCCTTTGCCTAGTGTTCAGTATTTTAAAAGTCATTGTTTTATATAGTTTTTCTGCTTTTTATTTATTTATTTTTTGATTGCTTCAACGTGCATGATACATGCAGTCCTCGTTGTTTGGTCTTGTTCAGAAACAAACAAACAAAAATACCCTAGTTAACTACTGAGCACTTATTCTACACTAGGCACTGTTCTGAGTGCTGTACGTGTAAGTAAATTCTCTCAACAAACCTGTAAGGTAGAAACTTGTACTATCTTTATTTTGCAGGTGTTTAAATTGAGATATAGATTAAAAACTTGCCCAGTGTCATGTTTAGGTGGTGTAGATATGATTTTGAATTCAGATTCTGGCTTTGACAAACCAATGTTTTTTAGGTAGGCACTTTGTTTTGTTGCCTGCTCACACAGCCTCTTTGCCTTTCCTTTTGATTAGATAAAATATTAAAAGTGTAACTCTGAGGCCAGGCGCGGTGGCTCATGCCTGTAATCCTAGCACTCTGGGAGGCCGAGGTGGGCGGATCGCTCAAGGTCAGGAGTTTGAAACCAGAGCGAGACCCCATCTCTACTAAAAATAGAAAGAAATTAATCGGCCTACTAAAAATATATAGAAAAAATTAGCCGGGCATGGTGGCGCATGCCTGTAGTCCCAGCTACTCGGGAGGTTGAGGCAGAAGGATCACGCGAGCTTAGGAGTTTGAGATTGCTGTGAGCTAGGCTGACGCCACGGCACTCTAGCCCAGGGAACAGAGTGAGACTCTGTCTCAAAAAAAAAAGGAAAAGTGTAACTCTGGAATAATGTGTAAAAATATAAATATTTTGGTTTGTAAGAGCCGTGGGATATCTTTTCTCTCCCATTTATTTTATGTTAGTGCAGAAAATAAAATTGAAATCACTTCTCTTTGCAAGAACGTGAATTTTAAGCTTATTGGAATCATTTCCATCCATGCTTTAAAAATTTTCTGTTTCTCAGCTAAAAGTAAGAATACGTATGAAAACTAAGTTCTAATATGATATATAATAATTTAATAGTTCAAAAAAGCTATTGAAGTTAACATTTACAAAAAATTAAGTAACTGGCACTATATAAAATATGTGCTTGTAGGAATTTTAACTGATGTATTTTTAGAGAAAAAGCTCCCATGAGCATTCCCTCACCCATTTAATTTGTGAGCTGTTATAATGATGCCCTTCCCATGCTCTTCTCCCCCATTGGAAACATGCTGAGTTAACCTGATAGCCAACACACATACAGATGACATTCCTTAACTGTATATTAAAACTGTTATATGATAAGCTAAAATATTTAGAGCTACCACAGATTTGTTTCTTTGTTCTAGGAGTTTGAAAAAACTCCGTACTTCATTTGCACTCCTTTAAAATTAAGGAAATTAGCCATTTGTCATGGTGGGATTATTTTACCAACCTTTATCTTTTTAAAAATTAATTTTTAGGCATATATAAGTTTAGAATCTTTAATGTTGTCAAATTCGATTTGTTTTCAGAGGCCTGTGTTTTGTTTGCCTCTTTGAAGAAATAGACTGAAACTGTGATAATTGCACCCTATTTTTAATTTTATTAGTGTAGGTAGATTGTACTTGAATTTAAGCAATTTGGTAATCTCAATAACTTTATAAGTGTTGCAAATTTGAACTCTATTTTAGACTGTGGAGGTAACCTGTTTTATAAGCTTTGAGAATTGAAAAGAATAATTTACATTTGTTTTTTGAATTGATGTTTTTCTCTCTCTTTTCTGTTCATTTTGTCGGGATCCATAGTTGATCCACCTGAAGAATTAGGGGCTAGTATTTCTGTCACATCGGATGAGCTGGAGAAATTGCTTTACAAACCCCAAGATGGTGAGTGGGGTCAGAAATCAAGAGATGAAGAATGTGACCGAATTATTAGTGGGATAGATCAACTTTTGAATCTTGGTAAGTTTTTTAGGGTGAAAAGTTTCAAGTGTTTCATAAAAGTATTTTAAAATAGTACCGTGATGGAGGTTGTGTTCTTTTCCACACTTTGTATCTACTTTTTGGTTTAGTCTGTAATGTTAAATGTAGCTACATCTTATGAATGACTTGTAGAGAAGTATCACTTAGAGGTAATGGAGTTATTGATTAAAAACTTGTCTGTCTTCCCTAACAGATATAGCAGCAGCTTTTGCAGGCCCAGTTGATCTATGTACATATCCGAAGTACTGTACTGTAGTAGCTTATCCAACCGATCTTTACACAATTCGAATGAGACTTGTTAATCGATTTTACAGGTTAGTAGAAACTGCTTTCCGAAATAGTTTAAAAAGCTATTTGGTCAGATCAACTAAGGTGAAGAAAGAGGTGGTAGAGTTGGGGGCTGATTAACATTATTTTCTATTTCTTTCTTCTCTTTCATTTAGAAATTATGTTAGATACCTATGGGTAGGTGTGGGTCAAGCCAGGCATAATATCCAATACCATGTTTCAATCCTCATGTTGTCTGTTTTTCTTAGAAATTATATTTAAATAGTTAGATACTGCATTTGTTTTTTTATTTGAGTGTTAAAATTCCTATTTAACTGCTTCATTTAAAAATAATATTTAATTAGTTAATTGGACTTTGGCTTTCGATGAAAGATTCCACAGGCGTTAACTTTTTATCTTTGCCTTCTAGAGCACTCATAACTATAAAACTTACTATCCTTTATGATTTTTATAGCAGTTGATGATGTTTTATTTTTTATAATTCAGCTACTTTAAGAAATTACCATTACAAAGATCTCCTCCAGTCCACATTATCGATGTAATTTAGCTAATGAGAAACACTAGAAGGTGCATTCAAATCAGAAACCACTTTGCCAGTTGACAGTAAAATTGACTCCGTTAGGTTGATGATATTATATTTAACATATTTTCTTCATTGAGTTTCAACAGCTTCAAAGGCAGTTTGAAAAGGGTTGGTTGCTTTGTTGGTTTTCTGTATGTGATTTAGTGATTTGTTAAAATTTTGGTTTCTCAATTATTTTCTGCACTTCAGCATCTAATATAGTTGCCTTATGACTGTGATCAAGTTGACAGCATTAGATGGTTATTCATTATAATTTTGCAGTTAGGGTATAATTAACATCATGCTGGTTTGATTCATATGCCGAGGTGGGTTTTTTTTTTTATTACTTTTCTGTCTCTCCAGTTTCTAAGCGCTAAATTGCTTACTTTATTTTGAAAGGAGACTGTCTGCATTAATTTGGGAAGTCAGATATATAGAACATAATGCCAGAACATTTAATGAACCTGAGAGTGTAATTGCAAGATCAGCTAAAAAGATAACTGACCAACTTTTAAAATTTATCAAGTAAGTGATCTCATATCATAGATGTTGGGTAAAAGTCACTTTTCATATTGTGTTCTTAACCATCTAGTTTTTACTTTTTATTTTCTGAATTATGTACTTTTAATGTTTTACTTTAGATGACATTTTTACATGTTTATGATTATAATTTCAGTAAAGAAATGGAAAATTGAGGAATTCAGTTTTTCAGCTTTTTAAAATTTTGAAATACTTTCATACTACAGAGAGTTGCCATGTGCTTTTCATCTCGTCTCTCCTTAGGTTAACATTATACATAACTATGGTATACTTAACAAAATGCTAAAATTAATCTTGGTACAATGCTATTGACTAAGTCAAGTGTAGAATTTATTTGAATTTCACTAGTTGTTTTGTTGCCCAGGCTAGAGTGCCGTGGTGTCAGCCTAGCTCACAGCAACCTCAGTCTCCTGGGCTCAATCCTACTGCCTCAGCCTCCTGAGTAGCTAAGACTACAGGCATGCACCACCATGCCCAGCTAATTTTTTCTATATATTTTTTAGTTGTCCAGCTAATTTCTTTCTATTTTTTTAGTAGAGATGGGGTCTTGCTCTTGCTCAGGCTGGTCTCGAACTCCCAAGCTCAAATGATCTGCCCATGCCTCGGCCTCCCAGAGTGCTAGGATTACAGGCATGAACCACTGCACCCAGCCTGAATTTCCCTAGTTTTTACAGCAGTATTCTTTTAATGTTTCAGAATGCAATCCAGAATCCTCATTGCATTTAGTATTTTGTTTTTTTAGTTTGCTTCAGTTTTTTTCTTCAGCCTTTCCTTTTCTTTTAGGACTTCATCATTTCTGTGAATGTTGTTTACTTATTTTGTAGAGTATGCTTGATTTGGGTTTGTCTGATATTTTCTCATGATTAGATTCAGTTTTAGTCTACTTTTTATGTTTGTTTTTTTTAATTTAAAAATATTAGGAGGGTATAGATGCTTTTGGTTACATGGATCACTTTTGTAATTCCTAAGTCAGGGCTATAAGTGTGCCCCAATCACCCAGATAGTGTTCATTGTACCCTGTTAAGTAGGTTTTCTCCCATCCCCTCTACCCCTCTTCCTTCCTGCTTAATTTCCACTGAGTTTTACTTCTCTCTGTGCACGTGTGCTCATCTGTAGTTCCAATTTAATAGAGTACATGTGTTTGTTTTTCCATTCTTTAGATACTTCACTTAGGATAACGGTCTCCAGTTCCATCCAAATTATTGCAAAAGGCCTTAATTCATCCTTCATTGTTGTTTCATCATAGTATTCCATAGTATTCACATAACACATTTTGTTATTCCACTTAATGAATTGATGAGTATTGGGTTGATTCCACATCTTTGCAATTGTGAATTGTGCTGCAATCAACATTCAAGTGCAGGTGTCTTTTTGGTAAAATGACATCTTTTCCTTTGGGTAAATACTCACTGGTGGGATTGTTGGATCAAATGGTAGGTCTGCTTTTAATTCTTTGAGGAATCTCCATACTGTTTTCCATAGAGGTTGTGCTAGTTTGCAGTCCCACCAAGGGTGTATAAGCATTCGTTTCTCTCCGAATCTGTGCCAGCATGTATTGCTTTTGGGCTTTTTAATAAAAGCCATTCTAACAGGGGTAAGGTGATACCTCATTGTAGTTTTAATTTGCAACTCTCTGATAATTAGTGACATTGAGCATTTTTTTCATATGTTTATTGGCCATTTGTCTTCTTTCGACAAACTTCTGTTCATGTCTTTTGCCTACATTTTGCTGGGGCTATTTTTACTGATTTGCTTAAGTTCTTTATAGATTCTGGTTATTAGCCCTTTTTTGGATGTATAGCTTGTGGATATTTTCTCTTATTCTGTAGGTTGTCTGTTTGCTCTGTTGATTATTCCCATAGCTGTGCAGAAGCATTTTAATCAAGTCCCATATATTTGTTTTTGTTGTTGCTGTGATTGCCATTGGGGTCTTTATAAATTCTTTGCCTAGGCTGTTGTCTAGAATTCTAGAGTTTTTCCAACATTTTCTTCTAGAATTCTTACGGTTTCATGCCTGAAATTTAAGTCTTTGATCCATCTTGAATTAATTTTTGTGAGTGGTGATAGATAGGGATCCTGTTTCATTCTTCTACATGTGGCTATCAAATTTTCCCAGCACCATATATTGAATAGGGGGCTTCTTTTCCCCAGTGTATATTATTGCCTGCTTTGTCAGATGTCAGTTGCCTGTATGTGGATGGTTTTATATTTGGGTTCTCTGTTCTATTGGTCTATGTTTCTGTTTTTGTGCCAAATATAGTGCTGTTTTGGTTACTATTGCCTTGTAGTATAGTTTGAGGTCTGATAAGGTGATGCCTCCAGATTTGTTCCTTTTGCTTAGATTGCTTTGGCTATTCAGGCTCTTTTCTGGTTCCAAATGAAGCACAGAATTATATTTTCTAGATCTGTGAAATATGATGTTGGTATTTTAATGGGGATTGCATTGACTCTGTAAATCGCTTTGGGTAGCATGGACTTTTTAACAATGTTGATTCTACCAATCCATGAGCATGATATGTTTATCCATTTGTGTTGTCTCTGATTTTTTCCTCAGTGTTTCATGGTTCTCTTTATAGAGATCTTTCACCTCCTTAAGTATATTCCTAGGTATTTTATTGTCTGTGTAGCTATTGTGAATGGTATTGAATCTTTTTTTTTTTTTCTTTTTTTGAGACAGAGTCTCACTCTGTTGCCCAGGCTGGAGTGCCGTGGCGTCAGCCTAGCTCACAGCAACCTCAAAACTCCTGGGCTCAAGCAATCCTTCTGCCTTAGCCTCCAAGTAGCTGGGACTATAGGCATGTGCCACCACGCCCAGCTAATTTTTTGTATATATATATATTTTTTAGTTGGCCAATTAATTTCTTTCTATTTTTAGTAGAAACAGGGTCTCGCTCTTGCTCAGGCTGGTTTTGAACTCCTGACTTTGAGCGATCCTCCCACCTAGACCTCCCAGAATGCTAGGATTACAGGCGTGAGCCACCGTGCCGGGCCGGTATTAAGTGTTTGATTTGACTCTCAGCTTGACTGCTATTGGTGCATAGGAATGCTGCTGATTTGTGTACATTGATTTTGAACTTGAGACTTTGCTGAATTTATTTATTAATTCCAGGAGACTCTTGGTAGAGCCTTTGGGGTTTGTTTTATGTCCTGTGAAAGTGTTTTTACATGTGCAAATATTCCATAGATTTTTGCATTAAATCAATTTGGAATCATAGAATGAAAACTGACCTGGAAATTGAGACCTATATTCTAATCTGTTCTAGTGAACATTCTTTGGGACTTTGGACAAATTACTTAGTTTGAATTTTCTTTAACATTAATGTGTTTTTCTGTATGGTCTTAAATGCCCTTCTCATATAGCAGTAAAAATTCTTTGAAAGAATTATATATTAGAGGAAATAATTTATAAAAAGTCCCATCATTTTCAACATCTAGCTAAAAACTGAGGACTAAATGATTCCTGTAAAATTTCTTGGGTTGATTCTGTCCCAAGTCTTGGGGACTCAGATTTAAGTTATCTCCTCCCCAGAATTGCCTTCTTTTCTACTTCAGGAAAATCACATATCCATTTTTGTCTCCTTTACTATATGTCCCTACTTAGCATTGTTTTTTCTCTTGTGTATATAGTGAGGTTAAGATATTATTTTCTTATAATTTGTTCCTTGTTTTCTTCTGTTCTCTTTTGTCTTAAGTCAACCATTTTCCTGGTACTTATTGTATGAATACTACTAGTGATGATACTTAGAAAAGCTCATCCATATATTCATCCAGTTGAGGCCATACATATGTTATTTCTGGATTACCAGCTTAATTTCTGTACATAAATAACTAAAAAAAAAAGAAAGAAAAACCTTTAAGATTCTATATTAGCACTGAATATAGCCGGTTGTTTCCACAGAGGGTTGGGTCAAAACCTAGTATTCCTGTGTTTGAAATTAGGTATGTATAAGTTGGGAAATGGTTTGTATTTAATGTTTAATTTGAATCCTTGGCAATATAACTACATCTGCATGCTACTAAAGTGAAAATTTGTTTTTTAGGAATCAACATTGTACAAATATCTCAGAACTTTCTAACATGTCTGAAAACGATGAGCAGAATGCTGAGGATTTGGTATGAAGTTTGTTTTTACAATTATTTTTGTTAATTTCAAATGGTAATTTAAAATCTGAAGTAGAAGATGTTACCTAATATCAATTCTTGCTGTATTGCAATGAACTATAAAAATAGGGCATTTGATAAAAATACAGTGTTTGAATTTTCTAGATGATCAGTGAAATAAGTTGTTTTAGCCAATAATTGATATCAATTAAAATATATCTAAATGAATAACTTTAGGTATGGAATATATTCTCTTTTCAAATTTTAGCTAGTGAAAGGCGTATTATAAAAAAGACCTTGGAAATTTTTGGTAAAACCAATATTTGAGTGTTGGGTTTAATCATAATTAAAGACTAGTGAACCTGACCATTCTCAAAGTGCCCTAATGTCCTTCACATAAGATGGTGCTGGAGTGTAAGTTCATGGGCATGTATAGCAATGGTGTTGTGCAATTTTACTTCATACAGAAGTAGTCTGTGGTAGGATGTTGCAGCAAAAATGTTCTTTAGAGACAATGTTGTGTTAATTTCTACAAACCCGTATTATAGATTTTTTTAAACATATATTAGAATAAAAATGGATATACTGCCGGGCGCGGTGGCTCACGCCTGTAATCCTAGCACTCTGGGAGGCCGAGGCGGGTGGATAGCTCAAGGTCAGGAGTTCAAAACCAGCCTGACCAAGAGCGAGACCCCGTCTCTACTAAAAATAGAAATACATTAATTGGCCAACTAAAAATATATAGAAAAAATGAGCCGGGCATGGTGGCGCATGCCTGTAGTCCCAGCTACTCGGGAGGCTGAGGCAGAAGAATTGCTTGAACCCAGGAGCTTGAGGTTGCTGTGAGCTAGGCTGACGCCATGGTACTCACCCTAGCCTGGGCAACAAAGTAAGACTCTGTCTCAAAAAAAAAAAAAATGGATATACTAATAAATGATTTAGGGAATAAGAAAATGTCCAAGAACTGTAGGAGACTATGGGTTTCTGGGGTTTTATGGATAGACGTAAAACACAGTTTTTCTATCTAGGAAATGCACAAAACATCTTTTTATACCTATAATTTTGAATTTTGCAATTAATGCATGTTCTTAGGGAATGAATTGCAATTAATGCATGTTCTTAGGGAATAATCTTAATGATTATTAAGAATGGTTGGTTTTTTGAAGCCTGGGTGCCACAAAGATCCATCTGATAGAGTCTGTCTTTGGAGTTGTTAATATGTTATAATTGTAGTAAGATCAGATGTCTTTGATATGTTTTTTTATGAAGAATATTACATTTCTAATGAGAATAAATAGTTAAGGTGCTCTGATTTTATTCCTAGGATGATAGCGATCTTCCTAAAACATCTTCTGGAAGAAGGAGAGTAAGTTGTTATGCATGATTGACTTTTGTGGTTTGTTTGTTCTTTGTTTTAAAATCAAGTTAAGATTTCAGGTTTTGCCTTTGCAAAGTTGTATTGATACAGATTTTGAATATTTTATAAGAGAAATGGGGGAAATTGCTGGAAAGTTTTAGTGGAATAGTTGGGATTTGAACTGTATTCTCTGTGAGATGGAGTGAATAAGAGACCATTAAAAATATGGGGGATAAGCCCTGAAAGGGACTCAAGGTTAAAAAAAAAACAGGGGATGTTAAAGCAAAGACAAGAAAAAGTAGGAAAGTATGGCATGTCCATGGGTTAGTAAGGGCACTGGCTTACGGGCATACAGGTTGGATATTGGAGTGAGCAAAGTGGTTATGTCTGGCTGTTGTGTTGGGGGCAGATTATAGTAATGTTGAAATCCAAGGGTTTCATTTAAATTTAAAGTAGATAATCAGTTGCACAGCCAAAATAGATAAATAGAATTTGAAGCACAAGAAGATGAGTATTAAAGGAGATGAGTTAAAAGTTCATTGTGAGAATGTGGAGTGAAGGATGGGAACCTAATACAGGATAATGTTTGCAGTAGAGAGGAAGGGAAAATGATGAGACCTTTAAAGGGAATATTACCCAGGGTTTAGTGATTGAACTTTTTTTAAAAAATGGGGATTTGTTGAAAGATGAGGTCAAGGTGTTGAAGGAGAAGGATTTATGTAAATAAGTTTAGCAAATTGGGTAATTATAATGGAGTGTCATCAGCAGCCCTTGAAGTTCTAACATAATAGGTTAGTTAAAAGTAAAGGTTAGGCTGGGCACAGTGGCTCATGCCTGTAATCCTAGCACTCTGGGAGGCCAAGGAGGGCGGATCGTTTGAGCTCAGGAGTTGGAGACCAGCCTGAGCAAGAGTGATACCCCGTCTCTACCAAAAATAGGAAAAATTAGCTGGGCATGGTGGCGCATGCCTGTAGTCCCAGCTACTCGAGAGGCTGAGGCAGAAGGATCGCTTGAGCCCAGGAGTTTGAGGTTGCTGTGAGCTAGGCTGACGCCACGGCACTCTAGCTGGGGCAACAGAGCGAGACTCTGTCTCAAAAAAAATTAAATTAAATTAAAAAAAAAATAACCTCAATCGCTCAAGCCATCCTTCTGTCTCAGCCTCTCGAGTAACTGGGACTACAGGCATGCGCCACCACGCCCGGCTAATTTTTTCTATGTATTTTTAGCTGACCAAGTAATTTCTTTCTATTTTTAGTAGAGATGGGGTCTCACTCTTGCTCAGGATGGTCTCTAACTCCTGAGTTCAAACGATCCACCTGCCTCGGCCTCCCAGAGTGCTAGGATTACAGGCGTGAGCCACCGTGCCCGGCCTAAAGGTTGTTTATTAATGTGAAAATGCTTAATATATTTTAACCCAGATAATTTTAAATATCATCCAAATGCTCCTAAAATTTAAACTTTTTATCAAATAATTTTTACCATGTGCTTGCCCCAAATAGCATTGAAAAGTTAGACCTGAAATAGTCTAATCTGATTTGTCATTTTCATATTATTTTATTTCTAAACAGACTCCCAAGTTTTTTTTTTTTTTTTTGAGACAGAGTCTCACTCTGTTGCCTGGGCTAGAGTGCTTGTGGCGTCAGCCTAGCTCACAGCAACCTCAAACTCCTGGGCTCAAGCAATCCTGTCTCAGCCTCCTGAGTAGCTGGGACTACAGGCATGCGCCACCATGCCCGGCTAATTTTTTCTATATATTTTTAGTTGGCCAATTAATTTCTTTCTATTTTTAGTAGAGACAGGGTCTCGCTCTTGCTCAGACTGGTTTCGAACTCCTGACCTTGAGCAATCCACCCGCCTCGGCCTTCCAGAGTGCTAGGATTACAAGTGTGAGCCACGGCGCCCAGCCCCCAAGTTTTTAATATGTTTGTTTGCTGTGTCTGCTGTAGCAAATGACAGATTTAGTTGCTTAAATTATAAAAATGTATTACCTCACAATTCTGTAATTAGAAGTTTGCGTGGGTCCTACTGGGCCTAAATCATGGTCTTGGCATGGCTGGAAACTCTAGCGAGGGAGAGTTCTTTGTGTTTTCTAGCTTCTAGAAGCTGTCCCCTTTTTTGACTACAGGTCCCCTTCCATTTTCAAGCCAACAGCATAGCTTCTCACAATCTGTCTATGACTCTGACTCTTCTGCTTCCTTCTTATAATGACCTTTGTGGTTACATTGGGCCGGTGCAGTTATCTAGGATAATCTCCAGCCTCAAGGTCCATAATCTTAATTACGTCTACAAAGCATCTTTTCCCATAGAGGGTAACAGAGTCATAGGTTGTGAGGATTATGATGTGGACATCTTTGGTGGGGCCATTTTACTGCCTGTCACATTATGAAATATACGTCATATTTGTTGGAAAAAAATGTATAAACTTAGAAGGAGAGAGGTTATGGATTAGCCTTTCACTGGTTAATGTGCTCTTGCTGGAGCATGCTTTTCATAGTTAACTCTGTGATTTTTCTGAAATTGGCAGATTATATCAAAATGTGTTATATGGCTAGTTTTAAAATTTTATTTCTGGAAAAATGTGTTGAGCAACATATATGACATTATTGGGTTTTTACAGAAAAGTTGATTTTTCTAACTGCAGCCACAGTTCTTTTTTTTTTGACCTTTGGGAACACTGATGGATGCAGCCACAGTTCTTATGGCACACAACATAGAAGACAATAAATAGCTCAGTCGCATTTTACTATAGTCATATACTATTGTGACTTTTTTCCTAAGACTGAAACACTTTAACTATTGTGAATGTATTTTTAGGTCCATGATTGGAAAAATAGGAGCAGCAGAGTTACCAACTGTGCTGAAAGCAACTGGAAGAAACAGTGTAAGGAACTAGTGAACTTAATTTTTCAATGTGAAGATTCTGAACCGTTTAGACAACCTGTTGATTTGGTTGAATATCCAGTAAGTTTTCATTGTTGAATGTTTGGGGCTTTTCTTGTTTTGTGGCGAGGAGATTGGGGTAGAGGTATTTAAATTAAGCTTTAAAGAAAGATGCATAAGCTTTATTTTAACTTCTTTTCTCTTTTTTTCTCTACAGTTAGCTGTAAAAATGTTGTTTTACATAGTTTTCTTGAGTTTACAGACACCTTTAACTCATTTAAGAATTTAGACATAGTTAAACATTGTTGTGTGGCTGGGCGTGGTGGCTCATGCCTGTAATCCTAGCACTCTGGGAGGTGAGGCAGGAGGATCAGTCGAGGTCAGGAGTTAGAGACCAGCCTGAGCAAGAGTGAGACCCCGTCCCTACTAAAAAAAAATAGAAAGAAATTAATTGGCCAACTAAAAATATGTAGAAAAAATTAGCCAGACATGATGGCGCATGCCTATAGTTCCAGCTACTCAGGAGGCTGAGGCAGTAGGATCACTTGAGCCCAGGAGATTGAGGTTGCTGTGAGCTAGGCTAACGCCAGGGTACTCACTCTAGCCTGGGCAACAAAGAGACTCTGTCTAAAAAAAAAAAATATATATATATATATATATATAAAAACATTGTTGTGTAACAATGGGGAGGGTTCTACATAGATCTCTGTTATCTAAATAGGCCCAGCACCAGGAAAACTATGAATTGGATAAAAGTATCTGTTTTTACTTCTTAAATAGGGGAATTGGAAATGACCTTAAAAAAAATTAAAAAGATTCTAACAGCACAGATTTACTATAAGAGGCTTGGAAATTACAGAAGAGTGTAACTCAGGAAATAAATAAAATCCATCCCATGTCCCAGTATCAAGATATAGACATTAACATTGGTATATTTCTTTCTATCTTGTCTTTGTGTCTGTACCTCTTTTTAAATATTATTAATGAATCTTAAGATCCTTCTAACCTTTTCTCTCTTCTATCATTTCAAATGTATTAGAGAGTGAATGCATTTACATTTCTAAAAGTAAGAAATGAATCTGTGAAGTAATTATATTGTTTTTAAAACCTAGGACTACCGAGATATTATAGATACCCCAATGGATTTCGGAACAGTAAGGGAAACTCTAGATGCAGGAAATTATGACAGCCCTTTGGAATTTTGCAAAGACATCCGGTTGATATTTAGCAATGCAAAAGCATATACACCAAACAAAAGATCAAAGGTAATTTCTTAAGTGGTTTATAAGAAAAGTGTGCCTGATTTGTGTAGATGATTTTCTACTTGCTGCAGAGGTTGGATCATTAAAGATAAGTACTAAAGTAAAACTATAAAGAATAGAGCTTCTGTCCAGATATCTTTAGTTTTTGCCTTAAAACAATTGATGTTTATCATAATCTCTGGAAGTTTTATGAGCAAATGAGAATTGGTGGGAATAAGGGTACCAGTGGAAACCAAACAAATTTGCTACATAGAATAAAAGTCTCTGTTTTATACATGTAGGGATCTTTAAAAATTGACTTAGAAACATTGATAGAGACAGGAAGAATATTAAAAGTAGTAAAAGGCTGGGCGTAGTGGTTTAAGCTTGTAATCCCAGCACTTTCGAAGGCCAAAAGGGATGGATCACTTGAAGGCCAGACCCTGTCTCTACAAAAAATAAAAATAAAAAAATTAGCCAGATGTGGTATGTGCTTGTAGTCCCAGCCTCTCAGGAGGCTTAGGTCGATAGATTGCTTGAGCCCAGGAATTTGAGGTTACAGTGAACTACGATTGCACCACTGCACTCTAGCCTGGGTTGACAGAGTGGGACCTTGTCTCTAAAAAATAAATAAAAAATAAACTAATAAGTAAATTAATAAAAGGGAAATCTGAAGTGGAAGTGAGACTACTGATAGCATGCTAATACTTTGGATCCAAAGAAGCAAAACATGAGCTGATTATTTAAGACCACAAATAGAACATTCCTAAATTTTTGTTAAAATGTTAAATGTTGGACAACTTTTCAAAGCTTGATGAGGTATAGTAAACATGTAAAAGTTTACATGTTATATTCTCAGTGAATTTTCACAAACATTACACTGTTGTGTTGGGTATTTAAAACAATAATAAAGTAAAACACTTGATATCTTACAGCATTTTTTGTGTTTACAATCAGTGACTGTTACTGCTAATTAACTATCTTGCCTTAACTCCACTTCATCCTCATTACTTAATATTAGACTTCTCCTGCATTACTACATCTAGTCTCAATTTGAGAATTCTTTTGTTGCATTTTATATCCAAATTGCTTGTTGGGTCAGTTTAACATTCAATTCTAACATTTTTCCAGGCTTGAGTTCTTGTCATATTCACCATTTTTAAGACTGTATCTTTCTTTTCAGAGAGAAAATAAATTTCACTCATGTCTACCCTCCATCCCCCTTAAGAAACACAATTCATCATTTAAAATGTACAATTCAATAGTTTTTGGTATATTATCAAATGTGTAAAATTGTGGTTAAATATGTATAACACAACATTTGCCATCTTAACCATTTTTAAGTGTGTAATTCAGTGGCATTAATTACGTTCACAAGATCTCTAAAATTTTATCACCCTAGGGAGAAACTGAAACCATTTGTCAGTAATTCTCTATCTCCTCTCTTTTCCCCCAGCCCTTGGTAACCTCTAACCTACTTTCTGCCTGTACAAATTTGCCTGTTCTAGACATAAACATATAGATCATACTGTATTTGCCCTTTTGTGTCTAGTTTATTTCATTTAACATATGCCTTTAAGGCTTGTGCATGTTGTAGCATATATCAGAAATTTATTTCTTTTGATGGCTGAATAATACTCCAGCGTGTGGGTATATAACACATTTATTCATTCATCTGTTTGATGAACAGGTTGGGTTGTTTCTACTGTTTGGCTATTAGGAATAATGCCACAGTGAATTTTGGAATACAAATATCTATCAGAGTCCCTGCTCTCAATTCCCTTGGATGTATACATAAGAGTAGAATTTCTGGGTCACTGGATAATTCTATGCTTAGCTTTTCCAGGAACCACTACACTGTTTTCCATAATGGCTACACCATTTTACATTCCCACTGGCAATGTACAAGGATTCCAGTTTCTTCACATCCTCACCAACACTTCTGTTTCTGGAGATTTTTTCTTTTTAAATTGTAGCCATCCTAGGAAGTTTGAGGTGTTATTTCATTGTGTTTTGCTTTTCAGATGACTTATTGTATTAAAAATTGCACCTGGGATTTGTTTTATCAGGAATGATAAGACATGCAGATGCAGAAATGGTTGTCATGAACAAATTTATACTTACAGAACCCTAGAAACAGGAGGCATGGTACACCACACAGGGAAAAGTGGGGAAGGACCAGGGCCTGTCATGAGACAGAGGGAAGAACAGGGTAGGGCATGGCCCCAGAGCCTTTATTGGGTTTTCATGGGAAGACAAAGCAAGGCAGGGCAGAGTAAGCAGTTTAGCTGTGGCTAGTTTGAATACTTTCATCAGGCTTTTGGCTGTAGGGATGGTTTCTGGTGTTTTGGTACCTAGCTCTGGGGTACTTTAGGGCTGGGGGAATATTGGCTTGTCGTATGAGAGTTTGATAAATGGCATAGAGGGGATATGGGTTCTGGATTCATTGATTTTTGTACATCAGAGGTATACAGCGGAATCATTTGTTCTCTCTAAGGATTAGCTTGCTCTGGGAATGGTAGTCATTCATCCAGGATCAAGTCTCCAAATGCTAAAATATCAAGAATACAGAAAATGCAGTTGGTCCACTAAAGATGTTTACCATCTTTTCATGTGCTTATTGGCCATTTGTACATCTTCTTTTGAGAAATGTCTATTCAAGTCCTTTGCTCATTTTTAAATTGGACTGTTTATTTTTTTGTTAAGTTATAGTTCTTTACATAATCTGGATATTAAACCCATATCAGATACGTG
This sequence comes from Cheirogaleus medius, assembly GCA_008086735.1. Taxonomy (NCBI): domain Eukaryota; kingdom Metazoa; phylum Chordata; class Mammalia; order Primates; family Cheirogaleidae; genus Cheirogaleus; species Cheirogaleus medius. The sequence goes on along the minus strand of VBSM01000272.1, from coordinate 108,696,289 downwards.
ATTTCCAGTATTTTCTCCCATTCTATAGGTTGGCTTTTCACTTTGTTGGTAATGTCCTTTGTACAAAAGATTTTCATTTTGGTGAAGTCCAATTCATCTATGTTTTTCTTTGTTTCTCATGCTTTTT
>VBSM01000272.1:108669732-108692299 GCA_008086735.1 Cheirogaleus medius | reverse complement strand
GATGGGGTCTCGCTCTTGCTCAGGCTGGTTTCGAACTCCTGAGATCAAATGATCTGCCCACCTCGGCCTCCCAGAGTGTAGGCTGAACTCTTGCTTGCTTCAACAGTATCACAGCTTTAGACAGCTGTCCTGTTGGCGTTGCTGGATTGCCAGCAGTCACTACTATTTGCAGTGCCTCTGGGCATGCAGCTTTTCCGTGGCACTCCCACATCAGGCCAGCCCTACCTCCTCACCGCTGTCATGCCCAGGGAATTGAGAGGAGTGTGTCAACTGGGTTACTGGGAGTAGCCCCAAGTTAATACGCCATAGACTCTACTATTTTTACCTAAGTACAATAGTTTTTCTTGAATAGGAACTTGTGAATTTGTTATATGCCTTTGGGTAATTTCTAGAGTTCTAAAGTGTTGTATTTGCCAGTTTTATTTTTGCTTATTGGATGAAAGGATTTGCTGAATTCCTGATTCCTCCACACCTCCCAATGTTTAGAATAACAGAGCCACACTGAGACAGAAAACATACCCATTAAGTAAATTACTTAGTTCTCTTCAGCTGCTTTGCAACTCGTAATTCAAATACATACATTACTTATAAAGTAATATGTGAGTCTTCCCTTACCTCTTTTTTTTAAACTTCTCATTTTGAAATAATTTCAGAATTATGAAAAGTTGCAAGAATAAATTGAAAGAAATCCTTTATACTCTTGACCTCGATTCATTCGACAGCTATTCACTTATGCCATATTTGCTTTATTGTTGCTTTAATATTTTCTCTCTTACATGTTTTTTTCTTTTAAATCACTAAAAAGTATGTTTTTGATAACATGCCCCTGTGGCCCTAAATACTTTGTGTGATTTGCTAATACCTTATTTATATTTCTACAGTTGATTCAATAGTGTCATTAGGGCAAATTTTTTTCTAATCGAGATCTAATTAAAGATCTTGCATTGCATTTAGCTGTTATGTCTGTTTAGTCTCTTTTAATCTGGAATATCTTTTTCAATCATTTCTTTGTGTTCCTGACTGACATTTTTGAAGAGTGTGAGTCATTCATTTTTATAATGACTCTCAGTTTGGGTTTGTCTGTTTTGTGTAGGTTTTCAATTTTTTTATTATGATAAAAGCCCCTTTTTCTCTTTATACCAAGGAAAAGTATTATGTTTTAGAAGGACATAGGATAAAAAGGGAAAGCTTTTATTCTTAAGATAGTACCACTTTGTTGACTGTTAAAAATCAAGTTTATGAATAAGTATAAATATGTATTTTTTGTATTTACTTATATGCCCTTCTTTTATATTAATGGCATTTAAAATTTTTTGAAATTTCGTTACATAAAGAATTACACTTTAAAGAATAGTGATTATTTTTAAGCTCCAATATCTAGATACCCCTTAAAAGGCCACTTTTCTTTTTGTTTTAAAGGAAAATAGTATTATCTCAACACAAAAATTTACCTAGATTTGTAACTTGCCTTCAACTTTCACTCTTCTTTTCCATAATCCGTGGTTCAGAGGCCAGCCATGAGGAGCTGGTGTGGTTAGGTGTATACAGTCTGGTCTTGGAGAAAAAACTAGTTTGTTCTATTGTCTTTTTTAACTTTTCTTCTCTGTTCAGATTTTGTTGGGTTCTCCTCTTAATCTTATGCTATCTTTAGGGACATATAAATAAGAGACTAGAGAGAAAGTTGGGTCCTATTGAGGCTCGAATTCATGGTATGAATGAATGCCTGTGTTACATAAGTGTTGGTTCCACTTAGCATTTAATCCTAAGAACCTAAGGCATTTAAATGAGTTTCTGTAACTGTTATATGGATCATTTGTTTGTTACTTCAAATTTGAATATAACTATGTTTATATAAATGTACAGTAAGGAAATAATAGTAATTAATGCCAGAATGTAATAGTGAATATTTAAATATCTTGATCATAAAATTATTCTCAGATTAAGAAATAATACTTTTATTTAGACATTCTCTATGAACCAGTTAACTTTATGTTTTATTAAATATTGTCTTCTTTGTTCATATTTTTGACCAGAAATATGAAGCAGAAGCGGTTAAAATTTCAGACAAAAGCAATCCCCGAGTTGGTAGGTTCTCCTACCCAGTCTACTTCAAGTCGGGTGGCTTATTCTGCAACCCACAAGACAAGTGCCAGTATCTCTTCAGGTGTCACTTCTGGTGACTCTTCAGATTCAGCAGGATCCTCAGAAAGAATGAGAAGAAGTAGACCTACAACTCTAACAAATGGTTCTACATTATCTGGTGAGAAGTGGAACATTATGTTACTCAGCTGTTGAGCACCCAAATGTGTAACATGGCCAGTTAGTATGGATTTAGATGAAAAACATAAATCAAGACATGGCCTTGATACTAAAGGAACTTAAAATTTAATAGAAGAGACAAAAGTAATAAACAGAAAGAGTTAGAATATGATTGATAAGTACTGTGCTCTGCAAATGGTGCATCCACATGTTATGCAAATTTGAATTGTTCAGATTTTCAGTTGTGATATTTATATATTCATCACACTTTGTGTGCAAAATTGACATTTTTATATCTCTTTAAATTAAAAAAAGTATTGATAATCATGTAAGTTCAAGGCTGATGACCTAGTAAATTCCAGACTTCCTGCCATTGCCATTTGGTAGCATAACTAGCTGGTGCTGACCCCTTGTTAGCATTGTATAAATAAGGCTGTGGTATTTCTATACTTCTCTATTGCTGTTAGTGATTTTAATATAGTACACAATAGTAAGCTATTTACTATTATAATTTAATGTTTTTCATGCCTTATATTATGCAATATTTGGATTAAGTGGTATTGATAATATTGAAAAATACACTCACAGATAAAAGTTTAGAATGGAAGTGAGCTGTGATAAAATGCTATGGAGAAGGTCAGACAAGTAAGCTGACGCGTGCCACATTAGAATTATACAGTATCTTAAGGGATGCATTTATGGCATAAAATGTTCAGTTGGAGTGTGCTGGAAGAATTAAAAGTGGGACTGTAGGTAGAGGGCAAGCTTTTCAAGCATGGTAGCAACTATGAGAAAAAGCACTGAAGGAAAGAAGGATGTACTTTGTGCATACGAAAAGACTGCATTTTGGGGAATGATACAAAGAATAAAATCAAATAGAATGTAGCCAGTTCAGAGACTGTCAAGCCTTGTAGAAGAGTTTGGATAACTTAATTTTGGGTCACTTGTTAAATGAGTGAGTCACATGATGGATTCTGTTTCAGGAAGATTAATCAACTTAGCAGTGATGTGCAGGGGAGGGGAAGAGTCTGAAAATAAGGAGTCAAGGTGTGATGGGTGGTGGAATTGAGTAGGAGTAGCTGAGGTGGGCAAACAGCAGAACAATTTCAAAGGAAGAAACACAGTTTGGTTTCTGATATCTTCCTAACACAGCCACTTTTTCTCTAACATAGAGTTGGGTTGATTATGGACAAAACTTTTGGTCTTTTAACAATATGTTCCTCATAAATTTGATGAAATTTTTGGTTGGTGATAGGCATTTCTGGATTCTGGATGAAGGAATAGAAAATTTGGGTTTCCCGTCTTGTGCTAACACCGGGGCATGCAATCATGAAGTAGAATAGGAAGGAAAACCACCCTTATTATTTAAATTATTTCCTTATATCATTCTCCCCACCTAGTGTGTGTGTATAACACATAGAAATGACCTTTCTTGAGCTGACTGTATGTATGGTGTTAGGAAGGGCTACTAGAGAAAGACCTAAAAATATGTCGTCTGAAATGGTAGACTTCAAATGATTGTGTCTTTTCAATATGAAATACCTGTCTGATATCACAGAAAGAGGTAGATAGTGGGGCTAATTAAATTTTTAGATGAAATTTTGTTTATAAAATATATAAACTGTTTTCTGAATCTAGTCCAGGATAATTTAGTTTTAGAAATATGAACAGAAACTTCATTTGGAATGCCGATTATGTATATACCCCTTTTTTCAGGGTCTTGCTCTGTCACCCAGACTAGAGTAGAGCAGTGTGATCACAGCTCGCTGTTACCCTGAACTCCTAGCCTTAAATGATCTTCCTGCCTCAGCCTCCGGAATAGCTGGGACTAGAGGCACATACCACCATTCCCAGCTAATTAAAAAACATTTTTTTTGTAAAGGTGGGGTCTCACTTTGTTGCCCAGGCTAGTCTTGAACTTCTGGCCTCAAGTGAACCTCTTGCCTTGGCCTCCCTAAGCACTAGGATTACAGGCGTAAGCCACCATGCCTGGCCCTATGTATGTTTTAATGCCAAAAATTTTGTCAGTGATTTTGTGGAATAGTTTTACAAAAATACATTCTAAGTTTTTTAATATAATGTTATGAAGTAACTGTTTGCTTATGTGTGTAAAGATAGGAGAATATATGTAATTATTTATACATTTTTTTTCTTAGAAAGTGAAATGGAAGATTCCTTAGCTACCTCTCCATCATCTTCAGCTTCAAATAGTTCAGAGGAAAGCAAAGATAGCTCAAGAGCTCGTGAATCCTCCTTACGTAGTGGGCTGTCCAGAAGCAGCAGTCTCAGGGTGACCAGAACTAGAGCTGCTCAAAGAAAAACTGGTAAGAGACTTAGTGGTACTTTGGAGGAATAGTATATCTAGTATATCACAAGGATCCAAAAGTTAAACATTAAATGGATTATTTTTTTTCCTTTTATTTCATTATATTATGGGGGTACAGATATTATTAGGGTTACATGTATTGCCTCTGCCAGCCGCCCCCCCCCCCGTGCTAGAGCTTCAAGCATGTCCAGCCCCCTGGTGGTGCGCGTCACACCCATTAAATGGATTATTGACTTAATGCCATCTACATATAATTAATGTCCTTTAGGCTTTTTAGATTTAGAAAGGAAATCAGTGTTGGCATTAAAAATAAGGAAAATCACTAAAATGATAGTCATTAAAAAAAATGTTGAAATAAGGAAAACCTTTTAAATCTTACTGTTATTTTATTTCTAGGTCCTGTTTCTTTAGAAAATGGATGTGGCAGAAAAGCTACTCGAAAGAGAGTCTATTTAAGTGACTCTGATAACAATTCATTAGAAACAGGTGAAATTTTAAAAGCCAGAGCTGGAAATAACCGAAAAGTCCTACGGAAGTGTGCTGCTGCAGCTGCCAATAAGATAAAGCTGATGAGCGATGTAGAAGAGAATTCTAGCTCTGAAAGTGTCTGCTCTGGTCGGAAGCTGCCTCACCGCAATGCTTCTGCTGTAGCTAGAAAAAAGTTATTACACAATTCTGAAGATGATCAGAGTTTAAAGTCAGAAATTGACGAAGAGGAACTACAAGATCAAAATAAACCATCGCCAGTGTCTAATTCTCATGCTACCCAGAATATTGTCAGTGAATCTGAAAATGGAGATTCAGAATCAGAAAGTGATTTGCGGGTAGCCCGGAAAAACTGGCATGCTAATGGTTCTAAGTCCCATGCTCCAGCAACTTCTAAAACAAAATTTCTTAAAATAGAGTCTTCTGAGGAAGACTCTAAAAGTCACGATTCCGACGATGGACATAACAGAACTGCTGGCCCATCAACATCTGGGCAGAAACTTAAGACAGAGAGCATCTCAGAGGAAGTGGATTCTCAACCAGGAAAATGTGGTGGTAGGAAATACAATACACTTCACAAGAATGCCAATCTCTTTAAAAAAGCAAAGATCTTGAGTGATTCAGAAGACTCTGAATCCGAAGAACAAGATAGAGAAGAAGATGGTAGATCTCATAAAATGGAAATGATCCCAATTTTAGAAAATCTGAAGTGTGACCCTATTGCTTTGTCCCAGTGTTTCTCAGATCATATATCTGAGACTGATTTAGAGTCAGATGATGGCAAAACAAAAGAAAAACCAAATAATTTTATGAAAGGTAATTTAAAACATTTACCTTGGTTCACTGATTTAATCTCACTGTCCTTTTTCCCTGTTTCATACATCGATTGTTTTATTCCCTTTAAACTTATCTTTGCTAGCTGTTTCTGTTTACCCCATGTATTCTCTATTTGCTTTCTCTGTTCATCCCTTATATTCTTATGTGCATGCTTAACCATTCATTGAGTGCAATTTAGTTTTATTGACCTAATAGGCAATCTTGGCCTTAATAATTGTTTCCATTAAAGATTTCAGTTCTCGTATTGGTAATGGGGATATTGTATTGGAGTATGAGTTTGAGAATAGTGAGACAAGCACATTTGTAAGCTGTGGTGTTGACAGCTTGAAAAGAGGAAACAAAGGGTAGGACTGGTTAAAAGGAATGTGGTAAGTAATGTAAGTAACAGCAGCTAACAGAACTGTTACTGAGCTTTTCTGTTTATCAGGAAGTTTTTAAAAATGCTTTACATTATTAACCAGTTTAGTCTTCATATCTTTTCTGAGTTAGGTACTGTTATTATCATTATCCATTTCACACATAATAACTGGAGCACAAAGTGGTGAAATAATTTGTTGAATTAAGATCGTACTCCTGGTAAATAGGGATTGATTAAAAAATGCTAAAGAGCAGCCATGCATGGTGACTCACGCCTGTAATTCCAGCACTCTGGGAGGCCAAGGTGGGAGGATCACTTGAGGTCAGGAGTTTGAGACCAGCCTAAGCAAGAGCGAGACCCCGTCTCTACTAAAAATAGAAAGGAATTAGCTGTACAACTAAAAACATATAGTAAAAATTAGCCGGGCATGGTGGCGCAGGCCTGTAGTCCCAGCTACTTGGGAAGCTGAGGCAGGAGGATCGCTTGAGCCCAGGAGTTTGAGGTTGCTGTGAGTTAGGCTGATGCCATGACACTCTAGCCCACGTGACAGAGCGAGACTCTATCTCAAAAAAACAAAACAAAAACCTATAAAGAACAGAAGGCAGCTAAAGCTAAGATTAAAAGTAATCATGTGATTGGAACTGTGGAGTTAAGGAGAGTTTTAAGGAGGCTGAGTGTTAAATGACTAGTTTGCATGTTAGTGCAGTGGTAAACAGAGTTTAGTCTATCAATGTCAATGTGAATAGGTGTCAGGGTGTGGGATGTTAATGATGGGAATGTGGTGGTCTCGTGAATGGTGTTGAGATCGAAAGTTGCTACTTTAAAATACAGTCATGTGGTGCATAACAATGGCGGTCCCATACGATTATAAGAGCTGAAAAATTCCTATTGCCTAGTGATGTAGCTGTCATAAAGTCATGGTGCAGTGCATTACCTTTTCTGTGTTTAGATATGTTTAGATACACAAATGCCATTGTGTCATAGTTGCCTACAGTATTCAGTATAGTTACATGCTGTACAGGTTTGTAGCCCAGGAGTAATAGGTTATACCATATAGCCTTGGTGTATGTAGTGGGTTATACCACCTAAGTTTGCATAAGTACACTCTGTGATGCTTGCATAAGATAAAGTCATCTAATGACGCATTTCTCAGAACGGATCTCATTAAGCAACACATGACTGTATTAAGAGATGTGGACTGTCCCATTTACTGCCACACCTTCTCCAAATTAATAAGACTTACGGTTTTAAGTTGTTTCAAATGTTGAACATTTTTAATTCCTTTAGATTCACTCTTTTATATTAAAGATTAAATGAAGACTATTCTTAATTTTTAGATTCTACTTCCCAAGACAGTGGACAAAGCAGAAAAGTTTCCAGGAAAAGGGTCTGTTCCAGTGACTCAGACAGCAATTCAAAGGTGGTAAAGAAATCATCAAAAGCTAAAACAGGTCTCCTAAGGATTACTAGAAGATGTGCAACTACAGCTGCCAATAAGATGAAGCTTATGAGTGATGTAGAAGATGTCAGTTTAGAAAACATGTGCACTAGAAGCAAAAACAGAAGGAAAAAAACCATTCGTTTTGCTTCTGTCACAGCTAAAAAGATACTAAGTGATTGCGAGGGAGATGTAAACTGTGAAGTGCCAAATGAACAGTATGTCTGTGAAGGTAAGGCAGTTGAACCTGACTCAGAAGGTAGTACAAAAAATATTAGTCAGTCTTTACATGGAGACTCAGACTCTGAAGGTGTGTTGAATTCAGAACACAAGCATAGGCATACCAATAGTCACAAAACTAATGTACCTTCTAAAATGAAAAATTCCTCTATTGGGTCTTCAGAGGAAGATTCAAAAAGCCATATTCCAGGGAGTGAGATTGGCAGAAAATTTTCTTCTGAGTCAACTTTGACACAAAAAGCTACTGTAGAGAATAACTTTGAAGAGGAGCTGAATTATGGGCTACGTAGGTGGAATGGCAGAAGACTCAGGACCTATGGAAAGGCTCCTTTCAGTAAAACAAAAGTGATTCATGATTCACAGGAAGCAGCAGAAATGGAAATAAAAAGGAAGAGATTGCATCCTGAATTGGAAAATGTGAAAATTTCTGAAACAACTGGGAATTCAAAGTTTGGACCTGACACTAGTCCCAAATTATCAGATTTGGAATCTGTTACTGAATCAGATATTGACTGTACTGATAATACAAAAGCCAAAAGGAGAAAAACGAAAGGAAAAGCAAAAGTAGTTAGAAAAGGTAAAACTTTTACAGCTAACATATCTAAAACTGTGAGACGTCAAAGACAAAGCAAACGTCCTAGGTTAAGTGTGGATGATAATGACTGGGAGGATTTGGACTATGCAAAGTCTAAAAGAGTTCTTCGACGTTCAAAAATAAAAACAAGAAATCAGGGTAGAAGGACTGTGAGATACCATGATGGTGATGATGATAGAAGCTTAGAAAATGTGTTAGATTTCAATGATTGCACCTTATGACCTTGAGGGAAAGCCAGTTCATTTGAGAGGAAATGGACTAGAATTTATGGTGAAAGCTGGCTGTTGAAATTATTTTTTTGTCTTACAATTCAGGGAATATATTTATATTTTTCTATGAAAAGTTATGAATGTGACTAAATCATGACTGTTATTTTTATTTGCACTTGCTGGTCTTTGAAGCAGCATTCAGCACAGGTGCCAAAATATGCTTCATTTTGGGGGCAGACCTATTTTGACAGTATTTGACTACATATAGCAAGAGTTTGAAATATGTTAAAACACTAGACATCCTGGTTAGCAAAACCAATGAGCATTACTTTCATGGTAGCAAGTGTCATGCAGTTATTTTCTGAATTTGTCAAGAGGTGGTAGTTTCTAACCCCTGTCCTATAGTAGTATAACAATTTCACAACCTATGTTTACAGATTCTTCATAAATATTATGTGCATACTGACATTATAATCATGGAAGGTGTAACCATGATTAGTAGGCAAGGTACCTACCACTTTGTTCCCCTTTCCCTGGCTACTTGAGTAGAATGCATTATACCAGATTTGGTCATTTTCATTGAAATGGTTTCCAGTTTTCTTTCCAAATGCTGTTGAGTCTTTCTCTTTTTCTTTCTTTTTAAGGAAAACATGATTTTATTTTATAAACTTGAATTTATAAAGTTCTGGTCAATTATTTTTAATGTTTTGAGTGCATATTTTAAACCTCTAAGGTGAGAGCATAGTCATAGCATTCTCTCTTAAATTGTGCACTAACAAAATGCCATATAATTTTTTTTTCTGTCCAAGATCTCCTGGTTTCCATTATAAGGGAGTTAACCAAAATCTTGCCCTTCCTTAATTTTACTCTGTGAAATAGAGGAGTTTGTGTGCCTTAGATTTAGGGAAAGTGTGTTCTTTGAGTATACAGGGCTAAAAGAATATTTAAGTTAATATGTAGATTTCCCCATCTGTATTGAAATTGTAGAGTTGAGTTTTGTTAAAAGAGTGCAATTGCAAATCTTACCTATATAAGATAATAGTTAAATGTCATTCTCCATCTCTTTGTTTTAGTTTACTGCTGCCATGTGCAATCCTAAGCATTCTTTGCTGGAGCAACTAAGTATATCTTTATTAGTGACCTCTAGTCTAAATATAAGAAACTGTCATGTTTTGTGGGAAAATAATTTGGGGATCCATTTAAGGTGAAACTTTATCACATCAAATACTATAGTGTATTTATTTTCTAGCCAAATACTTTGTAGGTTATGCTACTCCAGTGTAGGTGGCCATTCCTAGCTTGTTTGTGCCTCAAGATGGACTTGATTCAAATGGTTTACATATTTAGTAGGTAAGGGGTATATTTCAATACTCCCGCCTTTAAGTTATTTATTGGCCCTAATTGTGTTTGGTTTCAAACAAAATTAATCCTTTTCTCCTGTGAATCCTTGAGGTGGCAGATAAGGAAAAGCATCAGACTCTGGTGTTCCTACTTTTTAGTTATTGATTCCATTCGATGTGGTAGGAGGTACTTTTTCTTTCTACTCTGATGTAGGGGGATGGGTGTTTTGGACATTACCAATTGAGATAGGTGAGTTACCTATCTCTCATGTGGTGGCTTAGAGAGCCATCACCACTTCAGAACTATGATGCTTTTCTTCTCAAAGCTTGTGTTAAGTGTATAGTAGACAGATTGATTTCTGATAAATGTCCTCTACTATGGACCTGAAGAAATTAATAGGATGCCTTTTACTTCCCTAATTTTAAGAACTGGTGATAGATGTCAGATACATTAATTTATTTAAACTCTTCTTCAGCTTCTTTGTTTTATAATCTGTTCTCAGGGTTATTAACTCCATGTTTACCATCATCTGTAAAAAAGGTACCAAAAAAATCCATAAATAAATAGGGAATACGTTTAATAAGTACATAAATTCTTTTGGCAAACTGATACTTTGACAGTTTAGGCTTCATTAATAGAACTGTTCTCATTCTTTGGACTGAATTAACTGGTCATTGATTGATCAACCAATTACTAATTTTTATTTTATTCTAAAATGGTTACACCCTTGTGTATAGAAGCAGTGTTTTGGTTTAATCAGATTTGGTTTCATCAGAAGAAGCAACAATGGGCCTAGTGACTTTAAAAAGCGTAACTGACAATGTTAGCTTCTCAAGTTCTGAAATAAAACTAAGGGATTATGGAGAAAATCATTTTTATGGGTTTTTTTGGTTATGGTGCTATTCCTAAGGTTAACTTTGAATATGTGACACACTCCTAAGTACCTTTAAGGAAAATTAATAAATCATTAATAGTTAACAATGTTTACATTGAGCACTAGAACATGTTTGACTTTCTTTCTACTTTATGCTAAATGCACAGGGATTTAATGCACAGGTGTACTTTAATGTTTAGGATTAGTTTGTATTTTTCTTGAGAGAAAGACAAAGGGTTATAAATTGAATGTGAACTGATCCGGGAATCAGTGCTATAGCTTTCCATTGCGCTTGAAGTTCAACTTAATGGTGTATATGAAAAAAATTTCTACTTTTTTGTTTCCTGTGGTTGTATATGTCTAGAACTCGATGAATTTATTCATTTATGTTTCCAAGAAAAGGTTTGAAGTATTCAGATTTGATTTTTGCTTCCTTTGAAAGACTAATTTTATAATATTAATACCAAACATATTAAGGAAAAAAGATTGCAACATTTAGAAGATGAGATTTAAAAAGCACTTTTTTCATGTCCTACTTATTTAAAAAGGGTATATTGACAATGTGAAATAACTTATGAATAAAAGGAAAAGTTTATCCCATATTCAGATAATTCCTAGGGTGGTCATTGTCCCCCCTTTTCTCCTACCTCCTGCTTTTTTTTAAAGTGGAAAATCTCAGATTAAGTCATTTCTCAATTTAGTGATCCTTGGAAAGAATGATACAGCAGTTATTCACAACTTCCAAGTTACAATACAAAGATTTCTTCCAAACATTAGAAAGTTGTACCTAAAAAGGAATTGGTTTTATAAGAAGATGGAGGGAAGGGACTTACGTCTTAAGAAAAGGCACTTCAAAACCTTAAAAGTGCAAATTGAAAAAGGGGATATAAAACAAACTAATAAAAACACCATCTGATGGTATTACTGTCCATAAATTAAGGTGTATCACTAAGCCCTTTGCACTCATTTACCTCTTCAGTGAAAATTCTAATACTGGGTACACACTATATTCCCTGTCTCTCTTCTAGACATTTTCTCTTTAGAATAATCAGAATAGAATTTGTTAACCTCAATGTATGGTATTAAAAAACTACATTGGAAGGATTTTAATCTCTTCTATCAGTATAAGTTGAATTTGATTACGCCAACTGAAAAAAACCTAGAAGTTTGTATATTAGACTGCAAGAACATTGTTAAAGGTGCCTACAATATTTCTTCTGTTTTCCTTTATACTCGGATTTATTGAATTTTCAAGTAACATTTAAGTGGCTAGAAAAAGGTCTTTTTGCTTTGCAAACCGAAACAACCAGCTCCATTCTTTTAATCAATAAGTCAAAATATTTACTATATCAGGCATTTTGTAGTTATCACCAAATACTGTAGTTTTCTTACATTGTATGGAAATAATAGTTCAGTTATTCTAGTATGATGGAATACAACAAAGTATAGAAGAGCTTTTCACATGTTAATTATTTTTGAAGTTATACCTCTTCTGCTGTGGATATTGGGGAATACCTAAAGCAGAAACCCTAAGAAATTTGCAACTTAACAGTTTGAGTCTTGTCTCTTATCCTAGTATTTGGGAACATAAGGACCAAACCAAATAAATTTGTCAAAGCTAGGGAGAAAATGGAGCATTGTGGAAAGAATTTAGAAGCCAACTAGATTAGTAAATGTTAATCCTACTTAATAGCTCAAATGGTGAATAGAAAGGACTAAAGAGTAAAGAATGTCATGCTGAGGGCTGTGTTGTCTTACATTTTAAGAAAGTTTTTAAAGCTCTTAAATTACAAATATTGCCTGAGGATACATGGTGATCCTCAAGAGATTTTTACCAGTCTTTTTAATAATCTGTCAAACTGATTCCTAATATATTGTTAAATAGGTAGAAAAATATCAAGATTCTTAATTGGTGTGTGCTCAAGGTTTGCTTTTCTAGATTTGATGGACGGGGTTGGGGGGAGAGTCACAATTGGATGATACAAATCTGCAGGAAGCATGTAAATATACATCTGTTTCTTAGGGATGGCAAAATGCATAGTTTCATTGAATTTATCCATGCTACAGTATATTTTCTGGTCACATTTTAGTTCTTAAGTCAATTTTAAGGTAAGTTTTATAATTTATTAAAACTCTTAAATGGAAATTTGGACTACCAAAAAGAAGAGGTAATCTAACTGAACTAATTGAAATGAGATGATCAGTTAGAAAATGTATGGACAATAGCAGCCCTATCCTTTGTTCCACAAGGTAAATAATTTGGAAATTACCTTTTTTTGAACAGTGGTTAAAAGTTAAAGGACTCTTTAATTTTTAATATATTGAAGTTAAATTTCTGAGTGTGGATCAGTCCTTGGACTGCACCTACAGATTCAGTTTACCTATAAAACTCCGACCACATCATTATAGAAGCCTGTCAAAAAAGCAAATCTTTAATTCTCCACTCCAACATAAGATCTTTAATGTTCTAAATTAACTCATTCATCTAGGAACCTGTTTTTAGTCAATTACTAACTCAAATGGTAGAGCATAAAAAATTTAGCATTGTCATCTTAAAAGGCTTAAAAAAAACATCACTCCACGCCAAATACATTCTAGCTGGTTAATTCCATAAAGTCTGCATTATGCTGTCAATTTCCCTTGCAAATCATCTTTATCTCTTGTCCTAAGTAGTTCCCCATTGGTAATTTCTTCTTCTTGTGCAGGTAGAACACAGGGATGCAAAGTGTAAATATGAGCTGGGGGGGGACTGAAGTGAGGTTGCTTGAAAAAAGGGGTTTGTCATTAGGTGGTCTGTGACCCTGCTTCTTTTCATTAATAAGGTAGATTGACTCAAGCCTGTAATCCCTGCTTCTTTTCATTAATAAGGTAGATTGACTCAAGCCTTTAATCCTAGCACTCTGGGAGGCCAAGGCGGGAGGATCACTCAAGGTCAGGAGTTCGAAACCAGCCTGAGCAAGAGTGAGACCTGTCTCTGCTAAAAATAGAAAGAAATTAATTGGTCAACTAAAAATATATAGAAAAAATTACCCAGGCATGGTGGTGCATGCCTGTAGTCCCAGCTACTTGGGAGGCTGAGGAGAAGGATTGCTTGAGCCCAGGAGTTTGAGGTTGCTGTGAGCTAGGCTGACGCCACGGCACTCTAGCCCAGGTGACAAGAGTGAGACTCTCTCTCAAATAAAAAAAAAATAGATTGAAAACCTATTTACTTCTATTACTCTATTCTGCCTACGTTTAGTGTGAAATGCTCTGAGATCTCTCTTATAAAAAGTTAAGCAGGTAAGCGTAGGTACTTGAATTCATACTTCATAAAGTTTTTACTAGAATTTTATAAAATAATTGGTAATAGCCACCACAAATCTTTTGAGAATCGTAGGAATGACTTACCAATTATTTTCTAGGGATGAGAGAAAACTGTATCGTGATGAGCTAGATTAGCTGTCGTTGCAAAACAAAATTTCCAGGTTGTATGGTGCCCATGATGTAAATTGAACCCTAAAAATGACTAGAGAAGAACAATTCTAGTTTACTGAATTATTTCTGACAGTTTCTTGACTTGATGCTGCCATAGAAGTTAAGACTACAATGTTACCAGCTTCCCCTAGAAAATAGAAAAGTACTTAAAAACCTGATGAGTTACAGAAACCATTTTATTCTATGGTCATTCTCTAAAGATACTTCAGTTTATGGGATCCTGTTGGGAATTTATGTTTTAGGAGAATGACTATCATTGATAAATGCTACTTGCTTTCTGAGTTTTGGGATCGTTTCACTGCCCCTTCCATGAAGGGCAGACAAAGAAGAGAGGCTATATCTCTGGACCAGTTCTGATAAAAGGCTTGCTCAAGAGAGGTTATAATTTACAACTAAAAGGTTTACCCACTCTGTGGATTTGATTTATCCATCAACCACAGCAACCAGTAATGTCAGGACTTCAAAAGAGTATGAAACAGTAGTACGTTTTCATTTTTAGACATTATTTTCTCATTCTCAAATTTGCTTTAAATGTTCCAATTTAAAAAATAAAGATCAGATTTAAAAATTTTAATGCTTCTATAGTAATGATGTGAAGTTTTTGGACTTAGGAAAACAGTTTTGTATGATGAAATACCATAACTGGAATATAAGTAATCCTGAAAATGTAGAAATTAGAGGGTAATGTTTTGAATCATAACTATTGAAGTTTCTATTCACACAGACCATTTTAGAACACACAAAGGTATCTGTGAGTTATAATTGAAAGTGGTCATTCAGGTAAACTGTCAATGGAGTGCTACTACGGATAGAAATTCTTACACTACTGATGTGTTTTTGCCATACCCAAATAGGAATCATTTACTGGAAAGCAACAATGCCTAAAGCATTCAGTGACTTTCCCAACACATGTGACTGACACAAGACCATCAGGAAAGTAGGATTTGTGGGATTGTACTGACTACTTAGTATTAAATGACACTGTCACAAATGTATTGTTAGAGCAGCATCCTCCAAAGTTCTTAAGCTTGTACCCTAACACATTTGCCTTCTCTGAATTATCCTGTATATATTTCTAAAAACTGTTTGTAGTTTTCTCAAGGAGAATAAAGCACTTTATAATTTGCCAAATTTTCAGTAATAAAATTAACACTGACTTAAAAGTATGTATTTTTTTTAATTCCCCACAGTCACTGTTCTGTCTTCCTCAGTTCCCATCTTTATGATTCTATGAAATTCCTGTTTTACTAATATTGCAAAAGACTTAAGAGATACAGCTTTATCAGGTTGGAATCACTGTATACAAAATTATTTTCAAATTCTCCCTCTGGGCGTAGTTCTTTATTTGAAGTTCAAATTTCCTTTAAAAAATATTTTTAAAAACCTATTTTTAGTTTTTTTCTTCAGAATCTTAACTTTTCCTTTATTCTAGATTACAAATAAACATTAAAATGTCTTGGAGCTAGTATTACTAGATTGTCAGTATAGGTACTTCCATAATTGCCTCAATTTAAATCATTTTGTTACAGATGTTTAATTGAAATAGGATTTTATTTATACAATTCAACTGGATGGGTATGTTTTTGGGGATAAACTGGTTGTCTAATGTTTTTTCAACATGCAAATGGTGCAGATAGTAGATAATAGTTTATTCTCATCCTATAATGAATTAAAAATTACACCTTAATTTTATTATATATTTAAAATAGTTTCACTTTTTGTAGTATATTAATTTATATTCTAGCATTTGCCTAACATTGATTTAATATGTTAAAGATTTATTTGGATATAGAGTTGATTTGTTGGAAGTACTAGTTCATGGTTTTTAAATTCCTAAGGAAAAAAAAGCCTTTGAAGTGGTAGACACTATAAGCCACTTCTCTTCCCACAGAGCCCACCCAAAGGAAGTGAGAAGGGCATGCTGCATGGGAGTAATGCTATGATGATCATCTTAGCCTACTAAAATGCCATTTACAATGCCTGGTGACTTACACTGAACAAAACATGGTGTCCTTAGAATTTCACTGCAAAAGCATATTAATCACATAAGTTAACTGGTAAAAAGGACTGATGGGTGTGTTGTGGAGTTGCTCTGAGTGTAGTATTTTCTAACCTATTTTGAAGAGAGCTCTTCTGGATCTTAGAGAAAGCTCAATTTCACAGACTTAAGGGAAAATCTGAAGGGCTTTCATTGTGAGGATAGAGGACTTCCTTGAAATTCAGGCTACATGAACATGTCCAAAGAAGCAGTTTTTACTTGTACTCATTTGCCCTTTCATCAGCTTGGCGTAACAGAAGGGTAAACATCTCTGTACAAGAAAAAACTAAGGCTGGTAGTTGGTAGTTCATAGCTATAGAATAATTGTTCTTGATAGTACCTGACCAAAAAAGCCCATATTTTCTAATACTTAGCAGTAAAGAAAAGAATATAGTGGAGTCCTCAGAAGTCTAATGTGGATGCAAGACTATCACTTGTGGTTATTTTAGTGATCTACAGCCTGTCTTTATTGACTGAAAAATGCCTGGAAATTTCAGGTGGAATCTTACACTCTCACATCAAGACTATTGTGTACCAATGCAGTTTTAGATAATTTGGCTCTCCATGGCTGCAAGACTAGCTTGTCAACATAATACCTAAAGTTCAGGGGCCAGTGAACTTCAGAGGCATACAAGAAATGCCACTTCTGTCTAGAAGAGTACTAATTAGACTTGTTTGTGCAATTTGAAAATCTGGCTTTGAGACATTGGCAAAAATAAAAATATTTGAGCTCTCCTAAGTTTGGTAAACGTGGAGTAGTAGGTCTGGCATCATGGGGTTCCTCTGCACAACTCCAGTGTGATCTCAAGCCACCCTCTGAAAACTGCCTCAGTCTGCGTGAAGGACTTAACCTCTCCAGAGTGCTTTTTGTTCTGTCTTTTGGCTGGCAAATCCTTTCATAATTTTTAGCTCTAAAATAACACTTCCTCCAAGGAAGCCTGCCTTGATCCCTTAGGCTGCTAGGTTAGGTTTCCAGTACATACTCTCACAGCGCTCTGTATATTTTACTTCCTTAAAGCAACTATATGTATATGGGTATAATTATTTTTAGAATCTTTATCCTAATCTTGTATGTGGCACATAGCTAGGTCAGAAAATATTTGAATAACAATAAAATTAAGATTTAATAATTAGCTATAAAGATACTGAAATACTTGAAGCAACAAATCTAAGATTAATGTCACATTTGATATAAAATCAACTTACACATTCTTTTTGTCTACAAATTACCAATTTTTGAAATAAAGGAAATAATGTTCTTGGAATTAAAACCTTAAGGATCTTTTGAAGCCAGAGCTGATGCTGTGTCATCAGTCATGGTAGCATTTTCCTCGTGTTTAGTTTCTAAAGAAATTATTTCAGAACTTCTGTTAAATATTTTAAAGTAGTTATAGGGTTAGAAATGATACCAAAAATTTAAAGCATATATGGTTCTATTTTAAAAATTTGGATTTTAATGTGGTTTTAGATGAGTGGTTTTATGCTGAAGGAATTTTTAATCCCATTCTTACAAATCTGCTGTTTTAAGGGACAGTTATTATAGATTGTAGATAAGGAAATGTAAGGTTATATCAATGTCAGAAAGCTTTAGTATTATCACTTAATGTTTTTTAATTTAGCAATGTTTTAAAATTTAGGAATATGAGTGTTATTGAGGAATGTAGTAGTAAAATCTTGTGTTACAAGATTTTTGCATTTACATGAACTTTCACTCATTTTTCAGAATCTGTTCCTAGAGACAGAGAACCCAATACAAAAATGAGAACATGTATGCATAATGAGAAGGATGCAGTGCAAATGCCTAGTGAAACTCTGAAAGCAAAAATGGTACCTGGGAGAGTTCCCCGCAGATGTGCTACTGTTGCTGCAAATAAAATAAAGATAATGAGTAATCTAAAAGAAATGATTTCAGGACCAGAAAATGTCTGGATTAGGAAGAGTAGCAGAAAACTGCCCCATCGAAATGCTTCTGCTGCGGCTAAGAAAAAATTACTGAATGTTTATAAAGAGGATGATACAACTGTAAATTCTGAAAGTGAAAAAGAGCTAGAAGATATTAATACCAAAATGCTTTTTTTAAGACGGTTCAGATCCTGGAAAGAAAAAGCACAACAGTGATTATGAGAATGTAGAAGTGGTGTCTGAAAACAATTGGGCCACAAGTAAACTGGCAGTTGCATTCTGCTCCTAGCTCTAAAGTCAATTCCTTATTGGCATCTTTCAAGGAATTTTCTAAAAGCCATAATCCAGTGGGTCAAAGTGGGAGGAAGGCTTCCTCCCCATCAGCTCTTGTACAGACAGCACTACAGGGGATTCTGAGGAAATAGATTGTGGAGCCTGTAGTTGGAAAGGTGGAAAGAAAGAACACATGGCTTGCTATAAGATTACTATTTCTTTTCAGAAAGCAAGGGTATTGAAGAAATCTCTTGACTCCTTAGAGGAAGAAACTAATGGGAAGAAACTAATACAGGGTATGTAGGAAAAACGCCAAGGACTGAAAAAATGTCAAAATCTCAACCTGATGGTAATTTTAAGGGTTCTCCATTAGAGTATAAAAATTTAGCATCATTACTATGGTGTCATTACTGAAATCAGAAAGAAAAAAATAATTGGGCATATTTTCAAAGGAAGTGCAGCAAGCCTATTTTAACTTTTGAGTGAGCAAAAACTTTAGCCAGATCCAGTCCCTATAATTCACATCCCAAAGGTCAAAAAAATTTTAAACTAGAAGGAGCAGGGGATTCAAGGATGGGGATGTTGATTATTGAGTTCTGAAGTGGAGTGTTGGAAATGGGCAATTTGAGGAAGTCCATTAATATCTCATTTTGTTTATAATACTGGAATTCATACTGAATGATGACCACTTGATATGACTAATTCAGGGAATATATATTTTTCTATGAAAGATATGAATGTGACAGCTTTTCCTTATTTCTACTTTTACGTAGCAGCATTTACAGAAATGCCAAAATGTGCCTCATTAAGAGGCAGGTCTTAGAAAATAGAAAGTATAACTTAAGATCAAAACAGTCATATTTTTAGATGATACAGTAAGATCCTCTCTCTCGTTTCTTTATAGCACCTTAAAAGTTAGAACTTGAACACTTTGAGCAAATTTACCGCAGTCTCATCCCAACATACTTTAATGGCAGCATGTCTGGTCCATTTCATTGTGGCCTTTGCTAGGATTAGAAAATCTGGTCATGGTACAATAAAGAATTTATTTTGCAATGGGGTTTAATTTGTTAACAGGTATGTGTTGAAATTAAGATTACCAGATGAAATGAATGTACTGTCAAATCTTTATAACAGTAACATGTTATTGGAAAAAATAGAAGTTGTTTTCCCATTTAAAATCTGTGAATATTAATATATGATTTGCATGTATAAATCTGAAAAGTAAACTATAGAAACCTAGAGGTTTCTATTCCTTTTTTATTAAGTCTAATGCATAATTTTTGGTTATACAGATGGACCAAGTGTCTAGATTACTTGAGAAATTTGTGTGTGGTTGCATGTCTGTTTTTAAAAAGGCCTTATTTGTGTGGATTTTTCTTTTTTTTTTTTTTTTTTTGTAGCATAAGCCAGAATATTCTAAACCTACAGAGTCTGTGTCCTTTGCTCTCTTTGTAGTATACTTTCATCTGAAATACTGCTCCCCAGTATCTTGTGTTACTAGTAAAGGTGAGAAAGGGAAGAATTCCTAATAAACTATTACTTTTAGGTGCATGAGGTTTGATTTTTGAGTTCTAATGAAATGCTTAAACTTATTTCCAGTTCTAAATTTACAATAGAAATTTCTTGTTGGGTATACTATATCAACAAATACCATGAAGTGAAAATATTTAAGTCTCAGTGAAGACTATTTTGTGCAAAGTTTTTTAGCAATTTCAGTGTAATGAAAGAATTTAAGCTTTGAATTTATAATTTACTGTGGTGGGGTTAATTTCTGTTAGTATTTGCAATTGTATCATCAGTTTTTCATAATGGAATCCCTTTTCTGCTTAGTATTTAATTTGAACATATATTTGCCTTTATTTTTCTAAGTGCCTGGCCTAAATTTATTGTAACTGCATGAAATAAGCATTTGTTTAAAATTTAACATTCTTGTAAAACTGTTCTCTCTGAAATGTATGCAGAATTTAAATCATGGCCAAATGTATTATTACCTACTATTTACTATAATTTTAATCAGCTTTGCAGAAAATATTTCTTCATACTGGAACTGTGAAATCAAATTGAAGATCTTATTGGTAAAAATGACAAATTATTTAACAAAAGGACTAAGACAAGTGGTGCCCAAACAACCTTTTTATTATGCAATTAAGTTATTATATTAGACCAACTAACCTAGGAGTCCTAATCTAGTTTTAAAATATCGTATCGTTAATCTCGTATATTCTGTCTCATTAAGGATACCCAAAGTTTCCTAAGTTCTTACAGGCTAGCAATTAGGTCTTAATTTGTTTATTCTTAAATTTTCAAATTTTGCTTCAAAACCCAAACCCATTTTTTTGCAATAGATGTGTAAAATTGCTAAATACTGATTTTATTTAAGTGATTTTGTGGATCATTATTTCTCCACATGTTAAAACAAGATGTTTCTAGCAACTTTGAGGCTTTTTTCCCCCCAAATATTAAGAGGCTCCCTCTGACCCCATAATAGAATTTACCTTTGCGACTACTGACAAGGTCCCAAAATGCAGGCAATGCTATCTCAGCACAACTAAACAGGAAACTTTTCTTTTCTCGTTGCAGTACTGGTTATTTTCATTTTCAGTAAAGTTATGGTAGTTTTCCCCTTTTTCTCTTGCTTGGGATAGTGCTCCTTGAACTCTGTCTTCCAACACATTTTAAAGAAAACCAATTCAGAAACAATCACATACTTAGTAATGAAAGGCTATTTAAAAACTTCTTTGTATTACAAATGACCAAGTTTAAAAAAGAGCAAACTATTTTTACATTCTCATAAAAATGTTTTTTAGATAAGCTTGACAATCATCAGCTTTTGAAATGTGAATTCCTATTGCCAGAGTAAAGGTCTCAGTTTTATACCACCACGAAGCATTGTATTTCTTCCTGCCCCCTTTCCTCCGCACTGTGTCCACTGTCCCCAGGACACGCCTAGCCCCTACACCGGCCAGGGCCGCGGGGCGCCAGGTGCAGCCGTACGCCCTCATCGGCCTGTGAGCCCTCAGCAGTGCCCCTGGGCCGCCACCTACCTGGGCCGTCGATGTTTGAAGGTGCAAAGTTCACCCCGTCACTCCTAAAGGAGAAGGAAAAGGGAAATGGAGAGAAGGCGGGAAAGGCCTGTGGCTTGTACTCTTTCCAAAGCGCTCCAGACTGGGGGAGAAGGTGGCTCAGTCCCTCCGCTTCCCGGGTCAGTTACCTGCAGGGATAGGAGGCGCCGCCCGGCCCCCGTGGGACCCGCCCTCCAGCTCGCTTCCTGCCCTTCTAGCCCGCAGTCCGCCAGTGTCTCGCTCTCCCCGCGGGGCTCACACCGCGGGAGAAAAGGTGGGGGGATTCCACGGCCGCAGAGGTCTGGCGTGGTGCAGGGGCGCGGCAGGGGCTTGGCGGCGCGCGCAGGCTGTGCAGGGGGCGTGGCCGTACTGTGGGCGGGGCGCGCCGGAGGTGCGGGGGGCGTGGCCCCGCCCGGGGGCGCGTGCGCAGTCCGCCGGCGCCGCGGTTGGGGCGGGCGGGTCCCCGGGAGGACATGGCGGCCACGTTCTTCGGAGAGGTGGTGAAGGCGCCGTGCCGAGCCGGGACTGAGGACGAGGACGAGGAGGAGGAGGGGAGGCGGGAGACGCCCGAGGACAGGGAAGTCCGCCGGCAGCTGGCTCGGAAGAGGTGAGGCATCTGGACGCGGGAAGCCGCCGGCGGCGCGCTCGGGCCTGCCCGGCCCCCGACGCCCGGCCTCCCGCCGAGCGAAGCGCGTGGGCCCCGCGGCCCCGCCGGGACGCCGCACGCGAGGCAGGTGCCCGCCCGCCCGGCTCTCCGCGCATCCTCGAGGCGTCGGCGCCAGCCCTAGGTGTGTGCGGTGTGCGCCGTGCCCGCCCCTCTGCTCGCGTCTCGGTGGGAGCGTGAGTCCGAAG
>VBSM01000272.1:108654418-108669722 GCA_008086735.1 Cheirogaleus medius | reverse complement strand
GGAGCTGCGTTCAGATTTGCGCTTTACAGACACTGCCGCCGAGGCTTCCTTCAGCATGGCCGGAGTCTTGGCTTCAACTTGCGTACAGAGTTCCTGGGGAGCTGTGTCACCGGACCCGCTGATCGGGCACCCTTAGCATCCCACCGGGCATGGAATGCAATAAGAAACAGAAAGTGCCACTTCAGAGCATTTCTTGCTGACAAAATGTGAATCTGACCAAGCTTCCAAAAGGAACATTCTTTTCCAGGAAGTGCAGATGATGGATGCGTGTGAAATGACACCACAAGGAAGCTATCACACAAATCCAGAGTGGGACGCAGGACAGGACAGCCAGTCTGTCAGCAGGGATAAAAGAGGAGGGGGCTGCTGTAAATGAAATAAGACGTGTAATTTCATTTAACGTGCAATAGTTTTATCTATTGGGTATCATGGCCTGAATCCATTTTTTTAAGGATTGTAATTATGTTCTTCATAAAGTTAAAGTGAGTGTCTTACCTATTACAGAATCATACCCATAGGGCCCTTTTGTCATAATATGGTGCTAATTATATTTAAGTTGCTTTAGTTTCAAACATCTTGTTTCTTGTGTTAGGGAGGTGCGGCTCCTTCGAAGACAAACAAAAACATCTTTGGAAGTTTCTCTGCTAGAAAAATATCCTTGCTCCAAGTTTATAATTGCTATAGGAAATAATGCAGTAGGTAAGTGAAGATGCAGAAGGCTAGACATTTTGTTGAAAGAAAAAAATATGAAGTTATTATTTCCTTCCATCATAAAAAATTTCAAGTGTTTATTACTTTAACAAAGAATTTACAAACCAGGAGGGAGGAGGAGATGGGCAAAAACCTACCTAATGGGTACAATGAACACTATCTGGGTGACAGGCACACTTATAACCATGACTCAAGCATTATAAAAGTGATCCATGTAACCAAAAATATTTGTACCCTCATAATACTTTGGAAAAAAAGCAAAACTATGATTCAGAGACCAAAAAAAAAAAAACCCAATAAAAAAGAAGTCACAGTAGAGTAACTTTGTTTCTGAGTAAAATGTATCTCCTGATCATGTTGTTCCATCTTTTCAATAAGCTTAAAAAATAAGATTTAAGGGAAATGTTCTTGGCTTCAGGAACTTGCAACTCAAAAGAGCTGTTTCTAGTGTGTTGAGGTATCCAGGTTTACTTAGATGTTTGTGAGTTAGCAGACTTCTTTGAGAACATAATGAGAACTCTAAAAATAATAATAATCACCAACATTGAGCACTTAATTTCTGAGGTCTTTGCATATATAATTCACTTGGTGGGTTAAAGTTAAAACAGTATATAGAATTCAGCTAGAACAATGTACATGCATGAGTATACCCATAGACTTTTGTATTTTTAGGGGATTCACAGGCTCTTAGGGGAGCATTGGGGAATCACCGTTAAGCTTATTGCTCTATTAAGATACCCCTAATGCTTGTAGAACATAGTAAGTACATGGTAAATTAATTATTGACTCATTTTTGTAAAGTTCTATTGGCCTAAAATTTTTTAGAGCAGTGTTACACTGTGAGAGTATGGTAAAAAGTCTGTCTACAAACCTGTCTTAATTCCTGGCTCTAGTACTGTTTTACTCAGGGTGTCGCCTCTCACTTCTTGAGGGCCTCAGTTTCTTTTTCTGCAAAAGGTGGTATTAGGTAGAGGTCTTGAATGGCACTTTTAGCTCTAAAATACTAGAGTAACTTGAGTTTACTTTTTGTTGAATAGAAAATGCAGCTTATAGAGCCAAACACTAACTTAATGTGAATTTTTTTCCACAGCATTTTTATCATCGTTTGTTATGAATTCGGGAGTCTGGGAAGAAGTTGGTTGTGCTAAACTCTGGAATGAATGGTGTAGAACAACTGACGCTATACATCTGTCCCCTACAGAGGCTTTTTGTGTGTTTTATCATCTAAAATCCAATCCTTCGGTAGGTAGAACTTGTATGTTTGAAAAGTAATTTAAGCATCACTTACGTAGTATCTACCAGTGGTATACCTTAGGATCTCGTATGCCAAGTCTCTTGGTTGCTCTGTTGATGTGCACTTTATTCTGATAATAATTGCCAGTATTGGTTTGACTTTTAGATTTTAAAAAGAAATAAAAAGGCCAATAGCAGAGTCAGGAAAATAAGTATTGTATAATATTTTATATTGTATAAGTGTTACATTGGGGTTCACATGATAAGGTATGCTGACACTTCAGGGTGTGTATAAAATTTATTTGATGACAAAAACTTGGAATTTGACTTTCCAGATTTTCCTTTGTCAGTGCAGTTGCTACGTTGCTGAAGATCAACAGTATCAGTGGCTGGAAAAGGTAAGAAATGAACACCTGTGAATACTTAGACTACAGGATTTGTGTTTTTCTAAGGGTTCAGTATCTTTTCACTTAAACCTATGTAGTCAAACATTGATGTAGGAAAGGAATTTTTTTTTATTAAAACCATCATAGGAGTTTGTTATGGAATTAAAGAATAAAAGAACTTATTTAACATGATCAACCTAACAAATACAATCAGCATTGTGCTAAAGGTTGTAGGTCACAGAAGTATGAAACACAGTCGGATTCTTCCCACTCACTTTACTATTTTGTTTGAAAGACATACAAGCTTCCCACTTGGAATGGAACAATGTCACAGCCAAGGGTGAAAACCCACAGTGATGACGATGCAGGTGGGCAGACACACCGGGAGAGGGGGCGTGGCATAGGTGTGCTGCTCGCTCCAGGCTCCAAAGTATTACATTGATTTTTCTTATCATTAGACATGAATAGATTGAGTCTTCATTTTGGGGGGAAATTTTGCACATAGTATGTGCCCAATAAAACAAATTTTTGAGTGAAAAATTTAAATCGACTAGAAATTTTAGAGAAAAATAATAATTTGGGCAGTTGCGTATTATTTTTAAATGAAGCAGACCCTTGAGGTCTTATTTGCTTTTTAGCAGCATCTCATCGTAAATCATAGGTGTGTTTTTATATAGATATTAAAATTCATTAGAAATGAGAAATTTGGTATATGCCTATTTTAAACAAATTGGCACACTTAGAAACATTTACTAAAAGTTATTAAATGCATTTCACTAAATGAGTTGTTTAAGATCTGTGAACCATCTTATAATTATTTACATTATTTTATATTTGGGGAGCAGGTCAGCTCTAAGGTTTGGAAGTTGCTGTTTTTTTTAATTTATGTAGCATAACTGTTATGTCAAAAATATTTGTGTACTATAGAACAAACAAACATATTTTAGACTTGAAAAAATGTAAAATTATGCATTCCCAAAACAAAATTTTTAATCAGCATTTTTTCCCTTAGGGGTACTTTTTGGGTCCCCCTGGTGTTTCGGTCATGTCAGCCACATAATCCTGATAATTACACACAATCTAACAGAGTTCTCAAGTATTGTAGATTTAGACTATAAGTTTTATAAGGAGAAAAATAGGTTTTGTGAGTAATGTTGTATTTCTTTTTTTTTTTTTTTTTTTTTTTTGAGACAGAGTCTTACTCTGTTGCCTAGGTTAGAGTGCCGTGGCGTCAGCTTAGCTCACAGCAACCTCAAACTGTTGGGCTCAAGCAATCCTCCTGCCTCAGCCTCCCTAGTATCTGGGATTACTGGCATGTGCCGCCATGCCCAGCTAATTTTTTCTATATATTTTTAGCTGTCCAATTATTTCTATTTTTTTAGTAGAGACGGAGTCTCACTCTTGCTTAGGCTGGTTGTGAACTCCTGAGCTCAAACGATCCTCCTGCCTTGGCCTCCCAGAGTGCTAGGATTACAGGTGTGAGCCACCACGCCCTGCCTGTTATATTTCTTAAATGGTATATACCTGGTAACAAATGTATGTAGGGTTAACTTTTTTGTGTTTATTTACAAAGTTGTGATACAATGAAATTAGTCTTACAAATCACTTATGGTACTTAATATAAAATCTTTAGCTCTACTGTTGTTATGTGAAATAGCCACTTTCATATCTTCATGAAATTTTCAAACAAGGTACAGTAACCTAAAGTCTACTTTTTTTTCTTTAAAAAATAGCTGCTTTCTTTGTTTACATCCCCTTAGATTTTATTAAAAGGTGAAAGTTCTTGGGTTCTTGGAAATCTATCAAATCCAGACTCTTCAAGTTATAGAAGAGGACATTGAGGTCTAGAGTGATTGAAACTTGCATACAATTGTAGTAACTCAAAAAATGAGTTTCACAGGAATCATTTTTCAGGTGTCTTTGGTGGGTGGGAGAGGAAATGGATGTTGGGAGTGTACTGGCGACTCATTTCCTCTGGACAGTAGTCCTGTAGTCACTGCTCTGGTGCTCTTGTGATTTCATTTACCTCACATGGCAGGCCCCTGAAGTAGGTGGTGCTAACCTTAGTTCCCAGACTTCGGAAAGGTCACTCAACTAGAAAGCAGGACCGAGGTCAAACCCCGGTCAGGGCAGCAAAGGATGTGTTCTGTTTCTCCACAGCACACTCCCGGCCCTGCAGCCTGTAGTCTTATTGTCGGGGGTGTTAGGTGGGTAACGAGAGGAATGTTTCCATTCCGTAACAAAACTGTTATGTTTTCTTAATTTGAAATCAATTTTGTGTTAGGTTTTTGGCTCTTGTCCAAGGAAGAACATGCAGATAACTATTCTCACGTCTCGCCATGTTACCGACTATAAAACCTCAGAATCTACTGGCAACCTTCCTTCTCCTTTCCTGAAAGCCCTAAAAACACAAAATTTCAAAGACCCTGTTTGTTGTTCACTGCTAGAACAACCAAATATCGTACATGATCTTCCTGCAGCAGGTTGTATTGAAATTCATAACATTTACATTATATCTTGTTATTGCTTTATTGATACTTACTACTTTCACTATCAGAGATCTTTTTGATCTCTTTTGGTAGTTTGTTAATGATGATTGATACCAATATATTTGCTGTTAATCCTCAGTGTCTGTAGTTACAAGTACAGTGTGTTTGGTTTGAGTTTTAAAATTTTCCAGACACACAGTTACCTTATGAGCAGCTCAGGTTTCTTAATTGTTATGCTTCAGAGTTGCACTGTTTCTTTTTGGTCTTTGATAACTCAAAATGCAAGTCAGTGTTAGATGTAAATTGTTGATATGTGAAAAGTTGGTAAAATATGTTTTAATTATCAAAATAGAAAGTTCTGAATGTTGATAATTGGTTTAATTTTTTTTTATTACTGTCACTAATTATACCCTACCATCAAGTGAAAAATAGATTGCCATTTATTTTTCAGTGTTACTATGTTATATTAACACTTTTTTTCTTGCCTTTAATGTTAAGTTTACTAGAATGAGAAGTGGCTAAATATTTTACATTATGCATTATATATTTATTTGTTACTTACATATATTTACTATGTTTATTATAGTCAGTAAAATTTTAATCTTTCAGCTACTTAAAATTGTCTCCACAGTATGTTCAGGATATGCAAAATAAATAGAATGTTTGCAAAAGCAAGAGATTATTAGGAAAATAATTTGGCTCTGAAAGAAAATATACATTATAATTGGTTCAAAATGGCAGTAAATGCCTCGCTTAAAAGAGGCAACAGATGACTACTTTTAAAAGCAGACTTCATTATTTAAAGGTATTTAATTTAAAAATCATGTAATAGAAAACTTAAGTGTTTTTTTCTTGTATATCCATAGTTCTGAGTTACTGCCAAGTATGGAAGATCCCTGCAGTTCTGTACTTGTGTTATACTGATGTGATGAAATTAGACCTAATTACAGTTGAAGCTTTTAAGCCTATACTTTCTTCCAGAACCTTGAAAGGTTTGGTTAAGGTAAGCTTTTAACTCATTTAAATTAATAGCTGAGTTATTGTAATGAACCTAATAACAAACATAAATGTATGGTGTCAAATTGAACCATAAGCAACACTTGGAGATCCTTTTTTCTCAAAGTAAAGCTTCCTAATCTGGCAGTTTGAATTTGATTGCGATGTCTCTTCCACATATACTTCCATAACTTGACAAATGTTCTGTTCTTGTGTAATAGATTAATGCAGTACAATTAAATCTCAAATGTCTGTGTGGACAGATGGTTCAAGAAGTTTCTGTAACTAATTTGGAAGGTTATAATTTTTGAAAAGGCATTTTTGAGTAAAGTATGGATGAAATTATTATAACATTTATTTACCTAAGTTTGCAGGGGACTAGAAATATGAAGATGCAAGAATTACATAATGAACCTGTTTCCTGCCCTTAGTTTATATCTGTGGGCTTCTTTTCTAGAAAAATTAGAACACACCCACACAAAATTTTGCCTGTAATTTCAGGTAGTGTTGGACTCCCCTACTTTTTCTAAGGTTTTCTGAAAGTCCACAGCCCCCAGTTTAAGGACTGCTTCTTTAAAGGAAAGAGGTTATAACAAGGAAAGAGGTTATAACATCCCTGTTTTATTTTGGAATGATCATTAGTGTTAAGAAGACTTTTATAAGTTTTGTAGGAGTTAGCTTATTTCACAGGTCTCATAAATTAGTTTCTTACTAATTTCAGGATATTTTCAGTTTCTTTGGTAACGGACCATGTTTTTTATTTTGGTGTCCCAGGTTCAGCGCATACCTGGCATGCAGGTGTAAGCCCTCAGCAACTGTCTGTTGAATTACTGAAGAGTAAAACTGTAAAACTCTCGAATTTTGTATACTTCAGGCATATCTTTCAAATTAGCTAGGGTCAGGGATAATCTTTCTGATACATTGAGTTATTTTTGTTTAGCATCCCTTTCATAGTACAAACTAATAGTTTTGTTTGCTTATGTAATTAGCCGATTGGCTCATCCTGCTTAATTTAGCAGCCAGCGCCCTGAAGGCAGGGGGGGGGCTGTCTTGTTCCCTGGTCTAGGACTGCATTCAGCAATAGGTGCTTCATAAACCTTTGGACTTACTCTGAGAATGATAAATCACTTGTCATATAGGGTTTAAGGAAACTTTCAGTTTTTATGAATATCCTTTGAAGGGGAAATTTAACATTTTTACTGTTTTTATCTCTTGCTTTAAAGATGATTTGTGGGAGGGAGAGATGGTTGTTCTGTAAAGTGCTGTTTTCTTAACGACCAAATCCATTATCCTGAGTTAGTTCATGGATTGTGTCCATTTGTTTGTTGAGCAAGGGGGAATGACCTTGAGTGCCTCCTACAGGGTCGCACAGTGGGGCGCCCCGGGCTGAGTTAGCTCTGTGGCTGGGAGGTGGTGCGGGTGGTCGCAGTGCCCGCTCTGTGAAAAGAGCACCACGCTGCATGACACCAAGGGAGCAAGAGGTTCACTTAAGGAATGGCTTCTCTTGGAGAAAGTGGCAGTTTAGCTAGATTTAAAGATGGACGAGTGTTAGATGTGGAGAGGGAAGCAGTGAGCACAGAGTGGGAGGTTTGAGGAGTGTGGTGTGATGGAGAAGGGAGGAAGAGATCACATGGGGAAGGTGAGCTAGGTTAGAGCCTAGACTTCCCCCAGAGGCCAGGGCCGGTCAGAGGGTTTTGGGCAAGGCAGGGCACGCTGACACGTGTTACCTCCTTGGCTTTTGTTTGGAAGAGGAAAGGAAAGGCTGCGCTGGCTCGCTGGTGCTGTCCTCTTTAAGTCTCGAGAGGCGGG
The DNA here is from genome assembly GCA_008086735.1 of Cheirogaleus medius. Taxonomy (NCBI): domain Eukaryota; kingdom Metazoa; phylum Chordata; class Mammalia; order Primates; family Cheirogaleidae; genus Cheirogaleus; species Cheirogaleus medius. The sequence goes on along the minus strand of VBSM01000272.1, from coordinate 108,662,098 downwards.
GATTGGGGCGTGCACGTTGCCTCTACCTGAATTCTAGTTCTCACTGTACTCTTCGGTTTTTTCTCTTTTTCCAGAATATCCCCCAGAGCACAGAAATACTGAAGAAATTAATGACAACAAATGAGATTCAGAGTAACATTTATACATGATTCCAAAGAATGTTTCGTGATGTGTGTTACCTGTCCGTTCCTTTAAGGGGAGCAGTGTGCACTATTTTGTAGGTTACTTTTGGGGGTGGGTATATTTTGAGGGTGACAAAACAGAATAAACTTGTAAAAATTTAATTGTAGTTTTAATTCCTTATTTATGGTGGTATTGTTCACAACTGAAATAAGCCACACATTTTTCTCTTATCCTCTAGGTGGGGGTATTGTATTTGAATATTTTAAGGTAACACGTTAAATTTTTGAAAAGCTACAGTTATCAACAAGATGTATTAATATGTCAAAGTATAGTTAATTAGGTGTAAAAGTTCGTTGACCTGTTTGTGATTCTTAATATGTGGGAAGTTTCTGGATATTTTAGGAGTTCTACAGTTTTTTGTTTTGAGGATAAAAATTGATGACAAGGTAACAAAGTTATATATTTGCTCAAGATGAAACATAAAGGGATTTGTGTGTTCTCACTTTTTAGTAGTACCTGGCAGCCAGTCTCTTCACCAGACTTTCCCAGGGCTCTCTTTCAGGGTTAGCTGTATGGATTACAACCCGTTTTATTGCAGTAAAGTCTTACCATTAGCAATGTACACTGCATCCACAGTACTTCACAAAACCACACACTAAACTGCATTTGTTAAAATAAATTTTAAAATGGTGAAGTTGAGAAATATGTCTTATCTGTGCTGCTTGCTTTTTTCCCTTTTTTAGTTGTTGAATCATAGATTTAGACAACTTGTCCATTTGTATTTATTTTCTTGGTAGTGGTTGGAGGTGGTGTAAGGGATACTCTTGTTTGCAACTCCTTCTTGAGTAAACTTGGTTTCCTTTGCATAATCAAGTTTTAGAAGTCTTGTGCATGGTACATTTGTGAACATATCCAGTGGTAGAAATCAAAGCATTTCCCTCATTACAAAAGTTTGCATCCATTCAGAAATGTGTTTGCAGAGCCCCGAGTAAGTGTAAGACTTGGGATCGGGTCCCAGCTGGAGGTACAGCCCCTTCCTGTGCTGACGGTGAGCGTGGCAAGGAAGGGAGAGTGATGTTGGAAGAGCAGACTATGGTCAAATCTCAGGTCAGTGCTTATGGGCCATGTGACCTTGGGTGAGCACTGGTTTTCTCATCTGTAAATTGCAGGTGATTCTGGAGATAATACTTTGCTCACTGGGTGGTTATTTCACATAAATGTGCAGTAAGTGTCACCTCCCTCTACTTTGCTTGGGTTTCAGTTTTTCACCTGTTTAATGAAGAAGATTCTCTCTGCTTGCTTTGTTGGGTTGTTATGAGAGTAAAAATATAAAGATGCTTTAGAAGAAGCAGGATGGTATCTCCACGTTCACACCTTCGTATCCCGCATCTCAAAGACGCAGGCTTGGTGAAGCGGAGAGCGGGAGCAGCAGGCGCTGCTGTGGCCGCCCCGAGCTCCATCCTTGTTCTCTAGTGCTTCCTCGTGCTGCCTTCAGAACCACGCATCTCGGCCCGGACAGCGGTGAGGGGTGGAAGTAGCTGCAGAGAAGTTTCTCATCAGGAATAATCTTGGGAAAACCATGGAAGCAGATAACTCTGGGCATTGTAGTTTTTCATATTTTTGGTAAGGAAAGAATCACAGTTGCCTCAGACTGTCGAGGAATAAACCTCTTGTGACAGGAAGCAGGCAGCACGTTACAGAAGTAGAGCCACGTTACAACTAGGTTACTGAGCCGGATGCGAAGGCGCATGCCTGCAGTCCCAGCTACTTGGAGGCTGAGGCGGGAGGATTGCTTGACTCCAGGAGTTCAAGTCCTGCCTGGGCAACATAGTGAGACCCTGTTTGTAAAAAAAACCAGGATACCAGAAACTTGGCAAAGGCTGTGTGTGTTAATAGCCCTCGGTGCTGGGAGTGGGAGTGGGGTGGGGGGTGGCGAGGGTGGGGAGCTAGTAGACTTCAGAGAGAGCCAGGGCGAACTCATGTCCTTTTTATGGGCGAACGTCAGGCTTGGGACAGTTTTCTCATTCAAAGGGGAATACCTGAGGAGAATTAGCAGTGTAAAGGATAGAGACAGCATTAAAAATACAGAGGAAGAACATTTTATTGAGAAATATTATTATAGGAAATAGCTATTTAAAACAAATCAGGAATGCTTGATTTTTACAAAAGTAAATAATGAGGATGTATGAGATAAAGAAGCTAGCTGAAAGGAAAATTTTAAAACTGCCTAGAAAAGAGGGATTTTGAAAGAAGCAAAACTTCAACTTTAGAATTTTTTTCTCACTCTCTTGCCCAGGCTAAAGTGCCGTGGCGTCAGCCTAGCTCGCAGCAACCTCAGACTCCTGAGCTCAAGCGATCCTCCTGCCTCAGCCTCCTGAGTAGCTGGAACTACAGGCATGTGCCACTGTGTCCAGCCAATTTTTTCTATTTTTAGTTGTTTGGCTAATTTCTTTCTATTTATGATAGAGATCGGGTCTTATTCTTGCTCAGGCTGGTCTCGAACTCCTGAGCTCAAGCAATCCTCCCGCCTCGGCCTACCAGATGCTAGGATTATAGGTGTGACAACTTTAGAATTAAAATTAGCATTTTGTGGTAGTACAGAGCAGAACAGATAGTATGCAGTCTAAAGTATTTCTCCCTCTCTCTCTCCATATATATGTAAATAGTACAAAGCCATTATGTAGAGGACTAATTTGAGATGAGATGTCCTAAGATGCAGAAGGACAGAAATACAAAGGTAACAAAAAATGACACAATGTGCACCCAACGTGTCAGGGTTCTCCAGGGAGAACCAATAGGATATATACAGTCACGCGCCACACACCAGCAGACTGCAGGCAGACAGTGGCCCCGTGAGATTATAATGGAGCTGAAGGTTACTACCACCATCTTACTGTGGCCACGATGAGGTCCTAGCACAGCGCATTACGTGTGGCGATGCTGGCGCAAGCAAACCTGCACCGCCCGTCACGGGAACACAGCACATGCAGTCACGTGCCGTTCGTAATACTTGACAGCCATGGTAAACAGCTATGCTACTGACCTATGCATTTGCTTTCTCTCATTTAAAAGTACATTTCCTCTACTTATATACACCTTGTGTGTGTGTGTGTGTGTGTGTGTGTGTAAAGCGAACTGTGAAACAGCCTTGGGCAGGTCCTTCAGGAGGCATCCAGAGACGGCACTGTCTTCCCAGGAGACGACAGCTCCATGCGTGTTATTGCCCCTGAAGACCTCCCAGTGGGGCCAGGCATGGAGGCGGAAGGCTGATAGTATTTGTCCGGACCCTGTGTAGGCCTGGCTAATGTGTGTGTTCGTGTCTTAGTTTTTAACAAAAAAGTTCTTTAAAAAGCGTTTTTTAAATAGAGAAAAGCTTATAGAATAATGATACAAAGAAAGAAAATATTTTTGTACAGCTGTACAGTGTGTGCTTTTTTTGTTGTTGTTTATTTTGAGACAAGAGTCTTGCTGTGTCACCTGGGCTAGAGTGCCGTGGCGTCAGCCTAGCTCACAGCAACCTCAAACTCCTGGGCTCAAGCCATCCTCCTGCCTCAGCCTCCCGAGTAGCTGGGAATACAGGTGTGCACCACCATGCCCGGCTAATTTTTCTATTTTTAATAGAAACAGGGTGTTGCTCTTGCTCAGACTGGTCTCAAACTCCTGACCTCAAGCGATCCTCCCTCCTTGGCCCCCCAGTGCTAGGATTACAGGCGTGAGCCACTGCCTGGCCTACGATGTGTGTTTTAAGCTAAGTGATACTAAAAAAGAGTCAAAAAGTTAAAAAATTTTGAAAGTAAAAGTTACAGGAATCTAAGGTTAATATTTTTTAAATTTATTGTAGCTTAAGTATAAAGCATTTATAAAGTCTGCAGTAGTGTACAGTAATATCCTGTGCCTTCACATTCACTCACCACTCACTGTCTCACCCAGAGCAACTTCCAGTCCTGCAGACTCCGTTCATGGTGAGTCCCCTGTACTGGCATACCATTTATTGTCTTTTATACTGTATGTTTACTGCATTTTTTCTACATTTAGATGTGTTTAGATACACAGATACTTACCATAGTGTTACAGTTGCCTTTAGTACTCAGTACAGTATCACGCTGTTCAGGGTTTGTAGCCCAGGAGCAATAGGCTGTACCATACAGCCCAGGTGTGTAGTGGGCTGTGCCATCTGGATTTGTGTGAGTACACTCTGATGTTTGCACAATGGCAAAATTACCTAACGACGCATCTCTCAGTCTGTACCCCTGTTGTTAAGCCATGCATGACTGTATTATCTATCTGTGTACATGACTAGGGAAATTGGCTTACACGGTTATGGAGGCTGAAAAGTCCCACAACAGGTCGTCTGCAAGCTGGAGACCCTGGGTTGCCAGTAGCGTGGCTCAGTCCAAGTCCAAAAGCCGCAGAGCCAGAGAAGCTGATAGTGTAACTGTCAGTTCTAGGCTGAAGGCCCAAGAGCCCAGGGAGAAAGAGGGGAGTGGAGATGGGCCACTGGTGTTCAGTCTTAAAGTCTGACGGCTGGAGAGCCTGGAGTTCTGATGTCCAAGGGCAGGAGAGGAAGGACATGCCAGCTACAGGAGAGAGAGAATCCAGCTTTTCTCCACCTTGTTTTTCTTTTCTTCTTACCTTTTCTTTCTTCTTTCTTTCTTCTTTCTTCTTTCTCTTTCCTCCTTGCTTCTTCCTTCTTCCTCCTCCTCCTCCTCCTTTGTCTTTGTCTTTTTTTTTTTTTTTTTAAAGACAGATCTCATTATTTTGCCCAGGCTGGCCTTGAACACCTAGGCTCAGACAATCCTGCCTCAGCCTCCCGAGTGGCTGGGACTACAGGCACCTGCCACTGCTCCCAGCTTCCATCTTACCATTCTGTCCAGGCCCCCAGTTGATGGATGGTGCCTGCCCACATGGAGGGAGACTCTCCCCACGCAGTCCATTGACTCATGCAGATTTCCTCTGGAAACGCCGTCACAGACACACCCAGAAGTAATGCTTTGCCAGCTCTCTAGGTAGCCCTTTGTCAATCTGGCACCCATATGCATTTCCTTAAACCATACTTAATCTCCAAATAGAGGCAACAATGCCATAGTTTCACCTAACCTGATACAACTAGTGCATTTAGCACAACTGAAAACGCACTCATCTCTTTCCAAGAAGAGGAGGTCACGTCCTTGGTGATGGGTACTCTTCTGATAGCCCATAACTTAAAATACCATGAGATACAATTAACAGTATTTAAATACTGATACAAAGTCAATCTTCTATTACATGATAAAAGAATCAGAGGAAAAAAACCAAATATGCGTGTCTTGTATATAAACACAGAAGTGTATTAACACAATAGGGACTACTCATGACGATTACAGTTCTCGTTTCTGTAACTGGCCATGTGGTCGTCGCTGGTACTCACAACCACCTTCTCCTGCTCCCGTTCTGTGTTCCCTTTGCCTTCAGGAAGCACCTCAGCTGGTTGTGGTTCTTCACCCAGTGGGGTGATCCAGGCCTTCTTTCCTTAAGTGTCCCAGGGCTGGGCCATTCATAGTCCTGCCTGGATTGGGTTGTGGTTTTCCACTGACCTTAATCACAGGACATAGTAATACTGACAGACACCGCGAGGGATCTCCTGTATTCCAGACGTGCCCTTCCTGACCACCGTGGGGCAGCACCCAGCTCCCCCTGGGTAGTCAGGATCTGTCACCCAGCCAACACCGCGACTCCCTGCTTAGCCCGTTGACGCAGGCACGAGGGGCCCAAAGCAACTGGGTGGCAATCTTAATTTCTAGTTTAATGGAATCATTGTGTCTCCTGGTGAAAGCATTCTTCCCTATGGAATGAAGGCCTTTAGGCCAGCAGAGCACAAAGTCACAGGAACAGGAAGCAAATTTTGTTAGTGGGTCACTAGGGGTGACGGTGAGTGGGGCCACTCCCATCTCCACCCCTTGGTTCCGGGACCTGTGCATCTTGGCTGTGGGAGAAACAGCACCGCATGCTGGATGCTGATTCAGAGCACAGGCAGCCTCCTGGAGAACCTTGCCCCAGCCCTGCAAAGTATCCTCAGCTAGCTGGCTGCATCTGCAACTGCATCGTCAAAAGGCCATCCCACTGTTCTATCAAGCCAGCTGCTGCAGGACGGTGGGGAATGTGGTCAGACCAGTGAATTCCATGAGCGAGGGCCCACTGCTGCGCTCCTTTGGCTGGGAAGTGAGTTCCTTGGCCGGAAGCGATGCTGTGTGGAATACTGTGATGGTGGATGAGGCATTCTGTGAGTCCATGGATGGTAGTTCCAGCAGAGGCATCGGGTGCAGGGAAGACAAACCTGTATTCATAGTTTCTATTCCAGTAAAACAAAATGCTGCCGCTTCTGTGATGGAGCCGCCCAATGTAATCAACCTGCCACCGAGTGGCTGTTTGATCATCCTGGGGAACGTTGCCACATCAGGGACGCAGGTTGGTCTCTGCTTCTGGCAGATCGGGCACTCAGCTGTGGCCACAGCCAGGTCAGTCTTGGTGGCCTTGGTGAGTGGAAGTCCATGTTGCAGAGCCCATGTGTAACCTCCATCCCTGCCACCATGGCCGCTTTGTTCATGAGCCCACTGGGCACCGACAGGGGTGGCTGGGGAAAGAGGCTGAGTGGTGTCTGCAGTTTATAGCAGTAGATGCCTACATCAAAAAAGTAGAAAGATTTCAAATAACATTCTAATAATGCACCCCAAGGAACAGGAAAAGCAAGAACAAACCAAACCGAAAATTAGCAGAAGAAAAGGAAGATCAGAGCAGAACTTAACGAAATAGAAACAAAACACCAAACAAACAAACAAAAAGGATCAATGAAATGAAAAGTTTGTTCTTCAAAAAGATAGATAAAATTGATAAACCACTAGCTAGACTAACCAAGAAAAAAAGAAAGATCCAAATAAAATCAGAAATGAAAAAGGAGACAACGGATACTACAGAAATACAAAAGATCATCAGAGACTATTATGAAAACTAGATGCTGACAAATTGGAAAACCTAGAGAAAATCAATAAATTCCTGGACATATACAACCTCCAAAATTGAATCAGGAAGAAAAAAGAAACTCTGAACAGATCAGTGACAAGTAATGAGATTGAATCAGTAATGGAAATTCTCCCCAAAAAGGAAAGCCCAGGACCAGAGAGATTCACCTGCCAAATTCTACCAAACATATGAAGAGGAACTAATACCAACCCTCCTCAAACTATTCGAAAAAATTGAAGAGAAAGCAATTTTTCTCAACTCATTCTATGAGGCCAGCATTACCCTGATACCAAAAACCAGACAAGGATACAACAACAACAAAATCTACTGGCCAATATCCCTGATGAACACAGATGCAAAAATCCTCAACAAAATACTAGTAAACAAAAATCCAACAGCACATCAAAAGATAATACACCATTATCAAGTGGGATTTATATGGGATGCAAGGATTGTTCAACATAGGCAAATCAATAAATGTGACATATCACATCAACAGAATCAAGGACAAAAACCATAGGATCATTTCAGTAGACCAAAAAAAGCATTAGATAAAATTCA
>VBSM01000272.1:108620955-108654318 GCA_008086735.1 Cheirogaleus medius | reverse complement strand
CAAGGAGGTGAAAAATCTCTACAAGGAAAACTACAAAACACTGAGGAAAGAAATTGAAGAGGACACAAACAAACAGAAAGACATCCCATGTACATGCATTGGAAGAATCAATATTGTTAAAATGACCATGCAGCCCAAAGCAATCTACAGATTCAATGCAATCCCTATGAAAGTATCAATGTCATTTTTCACAGAAGTAGAAGAAACTCCTAAAATTCATATGGAACCCAAAAAGAGCTTGAATAGCCAAAGCAATCCTGAGCAAAAAGAACAAGGGTGGAGGCATCACACTACCTGACTTCAAAATATATTACAAGGCTATAGTAACCTAAACAGCATGGTATTTGTATAAAAACAGACACGTAGACCAATGGAGCAGAATAGAGAACCCAGAAATAAATCTACGTATTTATAGCCGGGTGATTTTTGGCAAAGACACCAAGAGCATATACCCTCTTTGATAGATGGTGCTGGGAAAATTGGATATCCACATGCAGAAGAACAAAACTGGGCCCCTATCTCTTACCATAAACAAAAATCTAAATGGATTAAAGACTTAAATGTAAGGTCTGAAACTATAAAACTACTAGAAGAAAACATAAGGAACACAAACACACTGCAGGACATCGGTATAGGCAAAAATTTTATGGATAAAACCTCAAAAACAGACAAGTGAAACAAAAATAAACAAATGGGACCATATTAAACTAAGCAGCTTCTGTGCAGCAAAGGAAACAATCAACAGAGTGAAGAGACAACCTGTTCAATGGGAGAAGCTATTTGCAAATTATTTATCTGACAAGAGCCTAATAATAATGTCCAGCATATACAAGGAACTCAACTCAACAATAAAAAAAAACCATTAAAAAATGGACAAAGGACATGACTAAACCATTCTCAAGAGAAGACATACAAATAGCCAACAGGTAAATGAGAAAATACTCAACATCACTCATCATCAGGGAAATGTCAATCAAAACCACAATAAGATATTATCTTACCCCAGTTAGAATGGCTATAATTAAAAAGACAAAATATAACAGATGCTGGGGAGGATGTGGAGAAAAGGGAACTCTTATACACACTGTGGGTGGGAATATAAATTAGTACAACCGCTATAGAAAACAGTACGGAGATTTCTCAAAAAGCTAAAACTAGAACTACCCTATGATTCAACAATCCCACTACTGGGTATCAAGAAATCAGTATGTCGAATGGATCCCTGCGCTCTCATTTTGTCATAACACTATTAATAATAGCAAAGATAGAGAATCAACCTAAGCGTATCAGTCATGAAAGGATAAAGAAAATGTGGCATATATGCACAACGGAATATTACTCAGACATAAAAAAGAATGAAATCCTGTCATTTGCAGCAATGTGGATGGAACTGGAGGTCATTATGTTAAGTGGAATAAGCCAGGCACAGAAAGACAAATATCCTATGTTCTCACTCCTGTGGGATCTTGCAGAGAGTAAACTGACAGATACTAGAGGCCGGGAAGGGTGGGCGGAGGGGGATGAAGAGAGGTTAATAGGTGCAAATGTACAGTTAGATAAAAGGTATAAATTCTATTGATTGACAGTGGAGTGACTACAGTTAATGACAATGTACTGTATATTTCAAAATAGCTAGAAGAGAGGACTTGAATTGTTCCCAGCACACAGAAATGATGAATATTCAAGTGATGGACATCTCCAATACCCTGACTTGATCATCACATATTCTATGCATGTAACAAAGTATCACATGTACCCTATAAATATGTAAAATATTATGTATCAATAAAGTAAAATTAAAAAGAAATCATTGTGTAAGTATCCAGGCAGAGAAAATGTTACCTATCTTACCCATTAGCTATTACTGCCTAACACCCACATTGAAACTCGGAGGCTTACGACAAGCTCTATATATTTCTCATGAGTCTGTAGGTTGGATGGGTGGCCACACGCGGCTGATCTCGGCTCGCGCAACTATGTTCATGTGTCTGAGGTGACTGGCTGGGGCCTGGCTGGTCTAGGATGGGCTTGGTGGGGATGATGTGGTCATTTTCCATGTGCCACTCCCGTGCCCCGGCAGGTGAGCCTGGGCCTGTTCTCAGACCTGCCCAGACATTTCCTGCGACTGTAGAGAGAGGATGGAGACGTCCAGTCTGCCACAGCGCCAGTGGCCAAAGCAAGCCAGGTGGCCGCGCCTGGAGGCAGTATGGAACAGCAGCAGCAGCAGGGGGACGTGAGGAGCTGGGGCCATTGATACAGTCCACGTGCCACAACCTGAACGGCCTGAAATAGACCGCCTCGTGGATGGTGATCTGAGACATTAACCACAGGTCTCCCTCTTCTCGCCAATGCCCAAGACCCTGAAGTTGACTCAAGGAATGAAAATAACAGAGCTAAAAGAACAATCCGACCAGCACGTGTGTGTACAAGGTCATGGCCAACTTCCCTGCAGGTGTGGACCATGACTCAAAAGTACACACGGAAGTAAAATGCTAACTCAAACCTCCAACTCACGCACGTCTTGACTTGGGACTCCCGAAGTGTCACACTGTAAACAAAGCACGTGGAAGAGAAATGAGGCCATCGAAAAGTCGGCGACTGTGGCAGTTGTGACCCAGGAAATGAGTGGTCCGAGCCCACTGTCATCCCCGGACGCGTTCCACGCCAGGCTCCGTCACTCGTGACAGTGCATTTTCGGGCTCCACTGTGGCTGCCTCACGAGGCTGGCCCGACTGGGGACAGGCACGGGGCAGGGGGACACACACGGGTGCCCAAGCTGCAGCCCGCACCTCTCCCCTTTCAGCCAGAAGCGGCCAGGGCAGCGGAGGAGACACCTGCTTCAGGAGCATTTCGGCGGCGAGACTCAGGCCGCTGTGGTTCCCGTAATTCCCACCCGGCAGCTCCAAGTTCGAAATTACTACCCAGTGCAACGTGAAAAACTGTCACTGCTTTGCAAGTAAAGGGCACAGGTCTGACTGATTACTGTCGGAACAAAGACATTCTTATTACACAGGAGGCAACATTTTAAACCGTCCACCCCAGTGCTGTCACACACCACATCTTTCCAGAGGTGACAGGTAAGTGTGCTTCTTTCCAGGTGGAAACAGACACTCCCATGTCACCAAGTCCCTCAGGATGGCGAGGAAAGGGCCAGCTGGCTGATCCAACCTCGGTCACACACCGAGGCTGGTGTGACTCTCCGGGAAGGTGGTTGGCATGCACATGGGGTCTTCTCTGGCCTGAGGGCACAGGGAATGCCAAGGTTCTGGGGCCCTCACCACTGGAATCATCCAGAAGGAACAGAAACGCTGGGGACCCCGGAGACTGGGCACAGCCTTGCAGGGAGGGAGACAACCCCTCAGGACCAGACTCCCTGCCTCAGCTGGTCTCGGCATCTCGAGTCACCACGGATGGGCTTGGCACAGGGGCCAGACTTTGCCAGGCCGGTTGGGACCAGGCCAGCCAGACTGGCGTCAGATGAGGCCGTTGACTTACGATCTGTCCAAGTTCTATGGGTGTGTCCTGATCACAGGTCCTGTGAATTTTTTACCTGGCTCTCCGGACACTTATCCCTTTTGTCTGAATTCAAGAGTCTTTGTCAAGAACCTGTTTCCTGCTGTGCCAATTTAAAAACCGGGCAGGCGGTTTGGCAGAGCGAGACTCTAGGCTCTACACTCAAGTGGGACGGCAAGGAATTCCAGGTCGTTTGGGCTGTGGCTCAGCGCACGTCAGACCAAGGATCTTGGCTGTCGTTTGGTTAAGAGTAAGATACAACGGGAGTTGGAGAACTGGCTGCAGAACGGTGCTTTTGACAGCAAAATGGTATTTGGAAGCCTGTCTTCTGGGGTGCCAGCTCCTCTCTGACTAGTTGAGGCCCAGCCAGGAGTTGCCGAGTGCCAGGCACTGTCCCAAGGCACACAGAGTGTCCAGCCCTAGCCCGAGGCGGGAATCCAGGCGGCCTCACCCGCTAGGCCTGGCTGATAACTCAGATGGCAAACTCTTCGTGCCAGCGCAGCCAGCCAAGAGAAACCCCTGCCTTAAGGCAGGCCTGGCCTTTCAGATGGGTTTTGAGCTGGGCCCAGAAGAGGTTGAGTTCCTTTCATTGGTCCCATGATGACTCCAATTTCAAGAGCTACTGCACCCGGACAGAGGCCCTGGCCTGCCCTGTCTACTAGGCACAGGCCCTGGGGACTGGGCCAGAGCTGGCCTGTGGCGGGGCCCGTGGGCCAGGCAAGGCCTGGGGCACCTCCAAGGCCTTCTCACGGGGCCACGGGCCACTGCTGGTCTCTGAGTTCCACCACGGCGGTCTTGATTTGCAAGTGCTCTGAATAAGGGGTGTCTCCGTTGGGTCAAGTGTGGGGCTTTGAGGTTTGTAACAAACAACCTGCTTTTCGGGTTGCCGTGTGGCTGCTGGACCCGAAGCCCTGCCGGTGATTGCTCAGAGGTCGGGTCCATGTTCTCAGAAGGCCACAGTGCTGGGTTAAACCAGGTATTAATAACGCGGCCATCTGGTCAATGTCTTAGTAGGAAAATATGAGACTGTTCATATATTTACATCTGTATGTTGTGAATCCGGTATCAAACATGATAGATACCAAAATAGCTCACAGCATACTGATTTCAAAGGAAATAAGGCAATTTCCATCTGAACGCTCATAGCTGCAGTGGGTGTTAAAGATATTCTGAGAAAAGGATTAAAAATATGCAACTATTATTGCAAGTTCACAGAGATATTTGGACTTTTAAGAGATGAAATCCTTATTGCTTAAAAAAATGTTGATTTCTTTCTAACCCCCAAAGCATTTCTACTTTGTGATTCATGACCTGTTTAGATTTTCGACCAAATCTTCATTCAGTTTCTCTCCATAGGACTCTTTTTGTTTTCTGAGACGGAGTCTCACTCTGTCACATGGGCTACAGTGCTGTGGTGTCAGCCTAGCTCACAGCAACCTCAAACTCCTGGGATCAAGCAATGCTCTTGCCTCAGCCTCTTGAGTAGCTAGGACTACAGGTGCACGCCACCACACCTGGCTAATTTTTCTATTTTTAGTAGAGACGGGGTCTTGCTCTTGCTCAGGCTGGTCTCAAACTCCTGACCTCAAGCAATCCTCCTGCCTCGGCCTCCCAGAGTGAGCCACCGCACCTGGCCTGTTTCTCTCCATAGGACTCTGTCCTTCGTCAGCCAGCATGCCTGCTTCTCTCCTGTTCTAGAAATCTACAGCCGTCTTTCAGTCCCGCCACTCCTCGAAGCCACTGTCCTCTCTCTGGTCCTCTCTCCCCCTGTAGAGAGGGGAAGGAAGAACAGTCCAGGAGGAAGAACAGTCTGCAGAGGAGCACAATGCAATCCTGACTCACTATGCCAGCCCCTCCTACATACCTGAGCGCCCTGAGCGCTCACCTAGCCCCATCATAGAGAGTTTTATTTTTATCACTTCCATGTGGCTTCCCCTCCTCATTCCCTGACCGCCTCACTACACTGGTCTTTTCATCAGCCTGCGTGTAGAGGCTGTTAGAAAAGGCACAAAGGCCTGAGTAAAGTGACCGTGAGAAAGGTGGAAATCCGGCCGTCCTGCAAACAGGGCTTGGGACATGAACACTTATCAGCCGGCCGCACACAGCAGGCTTTGGAATGCAGGGGGTGTGACTGCTGTTGGGCCCCTGCCCTTTGTTCATAGCCTTGAGGAGTCACAAGGAATCCCAAGATAAATATGGATATGTTGCATATCACTAACTAGATTCCTTTAGAATAATGTGTTTACCACCAAAGATTTTTATCTATATGTTCTTTCCAAACACGCTATCTGTATGTTCTTTGCTTTGACCTTGCATGCCTTTCTCTGCAATAAATACAGAAGTTTGGAGAGGTGCAGGAGCTCTTTGAAAGGAAGAGAGTCTCTCCTCCTCCTCAGCCTGAGATCGTGGTCGGGAGCGTTCTTCGTTGCGCTGTGACACTGGTAGGGACACTGGCCGATCTCTACACTGGGCACCTCCGCTGTCCCCAGTCCCCTTCATCTTGTGGCCAAAGGACACTCACCCAAAGACCCTGGGAGTCCTGTGCCTGTGACTCTCCCAGGCTGAAGTTGCCTGCTGGTGGCTCTGCTGTTTTGGGGTCTTGGTGGTGACATTCCTCTCACCACTCCACCCACTAGACATTGCCCTAGTGGAGATTCTCTGTGGTGGCCTCTCTCCCCACCCCCTGCTCCATTAGGCATCATCCCCACGAGGCTGTCTGCAGTGTATGCCCAAAGGAAAGGGGTCAGCATGTCAGAGAGAGACCTGCGCCCCCACGCTCACTGCAGCTCTGCTCACAGCAGCCAAGACAGGAAATCAACCTCAGTGTCCTTTAGCCGATGGATGGATAAAGACAATGTGATATATATACACAATGGAATACTATTTAGCCATAAAAAGAAAGAAGTCCTGTCATTTGTGACAACATGGATAGACTTGAAGGACGTTATCTTTAGTGAAATAATCGAGGCCCAGAAAGACAATACTGCATGATCTCACTTATATCTGGAATCTAAAAAAGTGACATGCATAGAACTAGAGAGTAAAATGGTGTGTGGGGGTGGGATGTTGACAAAGAAATAAGTTCATTGTGCAGCACGGTGACTGTAGTTAATAACAATGTATTAGACACTTGAAAATTGCTAAGATAGTAGATTTAAATGATCTCACCATAAAAAAAGTGGTAAGTATGTGAGGTCCCACTCCACAATGCATATACCAAAACATCATGTTGCACACCATAACTATATACAATTATTATTTGTCAATTAAAAATAATAAAATAAAATGAAAACAATGAGTAGGACTTAGGTTCAGAACAACAACAAAGAAAATGAATAGTACTAGAGACAAAGAGGAACATTTCATAATAACAAAAGTGTCAATTGTAAATGCATTTGTACCTAGTAAGAAGACTCCAAAGTACATGAAGTAAGAGCTTACAGCATTAAAAGAAGAAATAGAAAAATCAACAATTATAGTTGAAGATTTTAATATTTTTCTCTCAGTAATTGATAGAACAAGTAGGCACAAAATCAGCAATTATATAGAAAACTTGAACAGCACCGTCAGCCAGCTGGATGCGACTGATGTCTATCGGACACTTCAACAACAGCAGAACACCTATTTTTTGTAATGTACATGTAATGTTCACAAAATAAGCCATATGCCAGTTGATAATACCTTTACAAAGGTTGAAGTCACACAGAGCATGCTTTTTAATGGCAATGGAAATAACTTAGAAATCAAAAATAGACAAAAATATGAGACATTCTAAAATATGAGGAAATTAAACAACACATTTGACTTATAAGCAAGAGAAGAGATCAGAAGGGAAATTAGAAAATATTTCAAAAAAATAGAGAACACAACACATTCAAATTTGTGGGATGTAACTAGAGCAATGGTTAGAGGTGAAATTTAATGCTTACGTTATAAAAAAAAGACAGGTCTAAAATCAGTGCACTAAACTTCTGTATTAGAAAGCCAAAAAGGAAAAGGAAATTAAATGCATAGCAAATAGAAAGGAGGAAATTATAAAGATCAGCACAGAAACCAATAAAATATATAGCGGAAAAACAATAGCAAAAATAAATGAAGCCAAAGCTGATTCTTTGCAAAAATCAATAAAACTGACAAAAGTTTAGTCTGATCAATAAAAGAGAAGACACGAATTGCCTATTTGGAATGAAAGAGGAAACATCACCACAGATGTTATAAGTATTACATTAATAATAATAAAATACTATGAACAGCTTTGTGCCTATAAACTTGACAATCTAGATCAAATGGACAAATTTTGAACACACAAATTACCAAAATTTATTCAAGGACAAGTAGAAAATAGAATCCATGAAGAAAGAGAAATATGAATAACCCTATAAAAAGTTTTAAAAAGTTGAATTCGTATTTGAAAACCTTCCCACAAAGAAAAGTCCAAGTCCAGAGGATTTTACTCGTGAATCCTACCAGGCGCTTAAAGAAGTAATACTAATCTCACCAACATCTTTAAGAAAACTGAGGAGAAAGGAAAATTCCCAACTCATGTTAGTATTATCTTGATAAAACATTCAGACAAAGACATCACAAAAAAAAAAACAAAACTGTAACTCAATGCCCCTCATGAACATTGCTATGGTCTGAATGTTTGCATCTCTCTAGAGTTGATGTGTTGATATCTAATCCCCAATGTATGGGTATTAAGAGATAGAGCCTTTGAGAGGTGACTAGGTCATGAGGGTGGAGCCCTTGTGAGTGGAATTTGTGCCCTTATAAAAGAGGCTTTGAGGAAACTTTTCCCCTGTTGCCATATGAGGACACGTGGAAAGCACCATCTACGAGGAATGGGTGCTCTCCAGACACCAAGCAAATCTGCTGGTGCCTTGATCTTGGACTTCCCAGCCTCCAGCACTGTGAGCAATAAATTTCTGCTGTTTACAAATTATCCAGTTTAAATTATTTTGTTATAGCAACCTGAAAGGACTAAGACAATCATAATGCAAAATTTCCTAAAAAAATATTAGCAATATATAAATATATAAAAAGGATAATATGCAATAACCAAGTGAGGTATATCCCAGGAATAAAAATTAATGCAACGTACCATATTAATAAAATGAAGGGAGAAACACACAGGTGATCATCTTAATAGATGCAGAAAATATATTTGATAATATTCAACATCTATTTATGATAAAACACGCTCAGCAAATGAGCAATAGAAGGTAGATGCCTCAACTTGGTGAAAAGCATCTAGGAAAAAGCTATGTCTAACACAAAATTTAACTACGAAAGGCTGAATGCTTTCCCCCTAAGATCAGCAATAAAGCAAAAATGTCCACTGTTGCCACTTCTACTCAACATCGTATTGGACGTCCTGGCTAGTGCAATAAAGCAAGAGAGAAAGAAACACACATAGATGGAGAGGAAGCAGTAAGATTGTCTCTGTTAGTGGATGACAGAATGGTGTATGTGGAAATTCCTAATGTGTCTACAAAAGAGCTACTAAGACTAATGAGTGAACTTAGCAAGGTTGTAGGATACAAGATCAATATACACAAATTAATTGTGTTTCTATGTATTGGTAATTCAATGGAAAAATGATAGTCTTTTCAATAAATGGTGCTGAAATAACCAGACATCCATATGGGGAAAAAAATAAACTTTTATCCATATCACACATTATGCATAAAAATAAATTCAAAATGAATTATAGAACTAAACATATTAAAATAAGAGATAAAGCCATAAACCTTCAAGAAGAAAACATATGATAAAATCTTTGTGATCTTGGGGTAAGCTGAGATTTTTTGGATAGCTTATAAAAAGCATGAACCCTAAAAGAAAACAATGGATACATTAGACTTCAAAAGCAAAAAATAAAAAGACAAGTTTTTTAAAGCTCAATAATAAGAAAAATAACCCAATAAAAATGGAGAAATAGACTGGGTGCGATGGCTCACACCTATAATCCTGGCACTCTGGGAGGCCAAGGTGTGAGGATCACTTGAGGTCAGGAGTTTGAGACCAGCCTGAGCAGCATATCATGACCCCATCTCTCAAAAAAATAAAAAATAAAAAAATTGGCCAGATGTGGTGGTGCATGCCTGTAGTCCCAGCTACTTGGGAGGCTGAGATGGGAGGATCACTTGAGCCCAGGAGTTTGAGGTTGCAGCAAGCTGTGATCACACCACTGCATGTCAGCCTGGGTGACAAACAGTGCAAGACCCTGTCTCAAAAATTGGAGAAATAATTTGAAGAGATACTTCACAAAACAAGATATCTGAATGTCCAGTAAACACATGACAAGATGTTCAACATCATTGGTCTTTAGTAAATGCAAATTAAAACCACAAATGAGAAACCACTACAGACCTAGTAGGATAGCTAAAATTAAAATGAATTAAAATACAAAGTCTTGGCAAACATGTAGGGCAACTGGAACCTTCGAATATTGTTGGTGGGGATGCAGAATGATCAGGAAAACATTTTGATAGTTTCTTATGTCGTTAAACTTACCCTATGACCAGAGCTATTCCACTCCTGGGTATCTATCCAAAAGAACTAAAAACATACGTCCACAAAAAGACGTGCACAAAAATGCGCATGGTTGCATTATTCATAACAGCCAAAAAATGCAAACAGCCCAAACGTCAATTAACTGGTACATAAATGAACAAGGTGTTGCACATCCATACGACAGAATACGACTCAGCTTTAGGAAGGGAAGAAATTGCTGATACGTGCAACGACACGGGCGGATCTAAAAAGCGATCATGCCAAGTGAAAGAAGCCAGACACAAATGACTACGCACTGTTTGGATCCATTTTTATGCAATTCTAGAAAAGGCTGAACTGCAGAGACAGAAGGCAAACCACTGTCCCTGGGGTCGGGTGGGGGTCTGGACTGAATGCAAAGGGCATCAGAGAAATTTGGGAGGTAACTGTACTAAAACTTGGTCGTGTTGGTGGTTGCATGGCAGTAAAGTATACATTTATGAAAACTCAATGAACAATACATTAAAGTGTGTAATTTTTTTACTATGTAGATTATACCTCAATAAAGCTGTTAAAAAATAAATCTAGCCTGGCCTGTAGGACTTATGTACCAGATCCTGCCCACGGCTCCCGCCATCCTACCACACTCCTGCCCTCACTGTGGGTCTCCTGGGCCCTCTGACGTCAGGGCCGCTGCCCAGGCCACTTCCTGTGCCCGGACGTCCCCTCGACCCCTGTCCGCTGTCTCTTTCTACCCTCCCCTCCTCCTCTCTCCTTCGGCTCACAGACGTAGGCTCTGATCCCCTCCTGTAGTGCTTCCCGGCTCTCTAGACTTCCCCTCAAAGCACATATCGCCTGTGTAATTAAATATTGACCTGGGTTTATTCATTCAGTGACAATTTATTGAATCCTGTTTTAGCCTCTCATTGAGCAGGGGCTGGGGATGCAATTGTGTGCAAAGCAGATCCGGCCTCCTCCTCCCGGAGCCTTCAGTGGGGTCATTTGCCAAGTGAATGTCCTCCCTGCCTTAGTCCCCCACTAGACTGCAAACGCCTTAAAGACGGTGACCGGGCTTGTCTTGGCTGCTGGCACCGTGAGACTAGCAGTTATTGGTGACTAACACGCGTCGGAGCAATGGATGGACGAGTGTGCGAGGGTTACACAGAGGTGACTCAGAGGCAGGGTCTGGAGGTTGAGGATTCTTCCTTGCTGGCTGCTGTGGCCTGTGGTCTGGCGGGGCAGCCCAGTCTACAAGTGCGTTGGCGGATTTCAGCTTCCAGGACGCGGGTGGTGCATGAATCAAGATAGGCTGACTGCTACAAGGAAGGCTCCTCAAATTTCAGGCCCTCACACAGTGCAAATTTATTGCTTGTGCATGTCACATTCTTGTGTGGGTGGGGGAGAGGAAGGGGACACTCTGCTCTACACAGTCACCCGGGGACCTGGCTCCGTCTGTTTTTTCAGCAACTCCATCCTCTAGGTCCTAGGAGTCCTCTCCTTGCAGGTGGGGAGGGAGCAAGTGTGGAAGGTTGTGCAGGACGTTTTTATAGCTGTATTAGAATCTGCTGCTCAATAAACCACCCCAAACTTAGTGGCTTAAAACAATAAATGCTTATTGTTTCCCATGATTTTGTCCACTTCCTGGGTGGGGCTGGCGGGTCTAGGATGCCGGCTCATCCAGGCCTTTAGCAGGGCTGGCCGGGCCTCGCTCCCGCTGTCTCCCCCTCCAGAGGGCCAGGCTCGGGGCAGTCACACGGAGCAGGGAGAAGGGATACCAGCCACAAAAGGGGGCAAGCCCAAGGAAAAAAAATTGAAATTCTTTTCAATTTCTGCTTCTTTCCATGCCAATGTACATTCTGGGTAAAAGGAAAAAAAAAAAAACCAAAAATCAATTTCTGCTGCTGGCACATTTACTCTTGTCCCATTGGCCGAAACAAATCACATGGTCAAACCAGGACTTACGGGAGGAGGCTCCAGGGGCGAGGGATTGGGAAGAGGCGCCAGGGACGCCGTTCTGCAGACAGCTGGGTGCCTCTTCCGCCCTTGCCCTCCATCTGTTGGCAGGACGTAGACACGTGCCCCTCCCCCCATGCAAAGGAGGGTGGGCAAGGCGGGCTCGCTCTACCCCAGCCCCTGGAGGGAGAGGAAGTGGATGTCCAGGAAAACAACAGTTTCTACTACACCTGGTAATTCTGAGCAGTGTTTTGTGTTTCCGCCACATCCCACAGTGGGGACGTGAGGATGACAGTTTGGCTTTAGCCTCCTCGGGGTTTTGGAGTCCCCAGCTGTATCTGATGGCTTGTTGTCTTCTCCAACCAGCAGAACGAATGCACCACCTCTTCCCCAAATGTAAAAACAGAGGGTCTGACGCTTGCTTTCTCCCCACTGGGGCGGGGTCCCCCAGGCATGTCCTCTGGGCTGCCGTTCTGGGCGCCTGGGGAAATGCACCCTTGTGACCGGCTTTCTCTGTGCTCCCTGTGGTGCTTACCTGAATCTCACCACAAAGTTCTAGGTCTTTCTTTGGTGCATCTGGAAGTTCCCTTTCTTAGACGTTTAGTGCTGGCTGCTAGAGTGAAGCATTTTACAAAGAAACTTACCCAAAGGGCAGGACTGCTCAGGGCCACCCCTGTTTCTTTAGGCCGAAAGCTGCAAAGATGAAGGATGCCGGGCCCTGTGCGTGCCCTCCCCAATGGCGGGGGGACCCTTCCGTCTTTCCGTCCCCCCAGCACTGGGCTGTGACTCACTCATCTCCCTCCAGGCACAGGGGTGACGAAGCAAACTGGCTTCAGGGACTCGGCCGACAAACTCCACCAGCAAGTGCTTGGCTCGCTCTGTTCTTTCGCTACTTCCAGGATGCCGAGGTCAGAAGTCAGCCTGACCTCTTCCCCTCCTCGGTCCACGGCACCCTGACTTCCCCTCCTCTTCGCACGCTATCTAAAACACTTGCTACCTAAAAACCTGCTATGGGTGGGAAAACATCTGTATGTTGGAAACCCAGCCCCCAGCACCTCAGAAGGTGACCGTATTTGGAGATGGGGCCTCTAAGGGGGTGATTGAGTTACAAGAGGCCGCTGGGGTGGGCTCGCATCCCCTGTGCCTGGTGTCCTCATAAGAAGAGGAAGAGACACAGGGGATGGTCACACAAAGAGAGGGCATGAGGGTGGCCGTCTGCCAGGCAAGGACAGAGGCCTCAGAGGACACCAGCCCTGCCAGCACCTTGGTCTTGGACGTTGCCCTCCAGAACTGTGAGACAATGCATTTCTGTCAGTTCAGCCACCCAGTCTGGGGCATTTTATCACGGCAGCCCGAGCAGTCTGAGACCCCACTCCACCCAGCCATCCTCTGTCACGCCGCCCGCTTTATTTTTCATCCTAACTCTAATCGGTGCCTCGAATTCATTATTTGTTTGTTTATTTGTCTGTCCCTCTCCTTCCCCAAGAACAAAGGTTCATAAAAGTGAAGTCTCGGTCTGTGCTGCTGGTACTTGAGCAGCCACCGCCTGGAACAGTGACTACGCGTGCTCAGCTTGCAAGATTTGCCGAATGCATCGATGGTTTGGAGTTGAGCCTTCTGCTTTGTAGCCGGTAACCAGCTGGTTTTAAAGAAAATAAAATCTCTAGTCCCCGAGAAGCAGATCCTCCCCTGGGCAGGCCCCCGACGGCCACACGAGCTGTGGGTCTGAAGAAGGAAGCAGTGCAACCGGACTCTCCCCGAACTCGTCAACTGTGAGCGGGTTCTACTTCTCAGCAACTCCAGGCTGGAGCACTCGCCGTGAACTTGGCCGCCGGTGAAGAGCGGGTGTTGGAGGCTGGAACACCAAAGTACTAAGTGTGTAGGGTTTTACTTGTGTGAGTGCGTTTGTGTGTGTGTGTGTGTGAGGTATGAAACGATGAAGAGAGAAACAAAACATGATTTAGACATGATTACCTAACAAATAAAAAGGGCTCAGCTGGGACTTGTGTTTATGTTCAATCAGGATTGCTTACTTTGTACAAGTGTAAAACAAATATTTGTCTTAACTCCATAATCCCAGCCGAGGCGTTGGCATTCCATGTGGCTGTCGCTCTGGATACTGCCCATGTGATCCTGCCAGCAGCTCTTGAGCTGCTTAATTTAATTAGCGATGGGCTGCCCCTGCTCGGAATGAGTCTGATCCTTGCAATGAACCGTGCGTTTGTACGCCACGGTCTCTAAGACCGAGCTGTCCCGTGAAGTAGCCACTGGTCATATGTGCCTAGTTACATTCACATTGCTTAGAATTAAATTAAAAATTCGGTTCCCTTGTGGCTGTCACCATGTTTCAAGTGCTCAGTGGCCCCAGGTGGCTATTGGACAGTGCAGATATAGAACATGTCCAGGATTCCAGAAAGTTCTACTAGTTTCAGGATACACAGCAGGCAGGGCTGGCGGCAATCATTTTGGGTGTGTGGAATAAGGTTAGAGTGGGGGAGTGGTCTGAGCTTGGAAGGATCCTGAAAGAGATGTTCTGACTCTCACAATTGGCGGTGGTTGTCGGTTTGCTTACTTCATCACCAGAGAGTCGGAAAAAGACCTGCTCGAATCGAGTGTCTACTGTGAGCCAAGCTCTAGGCGTTCCAGATATATTTGGTATGCAGAACAAGTCTCCAAGCTAAGTATTACCTCCATTTTATGGTTGAGAAAACTGCAGATCAGGGAAGTAATTTACCCATCACCAGCTAGTGAGTGACAGAATCAGGATTTGAACTTGGGTTCAGCTAGTCCTGAGTCTTCCTGCCTTCCTGGATTCCCAGGTTCTGGCAGAGAACGGAGGATGACAAGGATGACGAGGATGATTGCACCCTCTCTGGGCTCACTTGCCCTCTGTTAGGTTACCCTCACTCCCCAAAGACACCTGAGTCTCCTCCTAGCTGGTTGGAAACC
Source organism: Cheirogaleus medius (assembly GCA_008086735.1). Lineage (NCBI taxonomy): Eukaryota > Metazoa > Chordata > Mammalia > Primates > Cheirogaleidae > Cheirogaleus > Cheirogaleus medius. Next base: position 108,639,408 of record VBSM01000272.1, on the reverse strand, counting down.
AGGAGGCTCTGAAGGTTCCAGATGTGAAACATGAACATTTTCATGTTTCTCTGGGCAGGTAGAAAGGGACGAGGTCGCTCCAGCACAGCAATACCCACTGATGTTGCAAACGGTGTGTTCTCAAGAAGAAAACCTCGAGCAGCTGACCCAGCCCTGTGGCACGGAAGCTCCTCTAGCGGAAGCCCTGAGCCCCCTTGACCTGGGCTACCTGCCGTGTAATGTGGGCTCTCGGGTGCTGGGGTCCTGCAGGCTGAAGGTGCAGGCTGCGGTGACGTTTGACCGAGGTGTGGATGGGAGGCTTCGATGCCAACAACTTGCAAATAGCATTTGAGCCCTGGTGTTTTGTTTTTTCTTTAACCTCTGTTTTCCTGCTCATGTAATGGGAATAACTAGGTCATGCAGTGATCTCATTGCCAAATAATTTGTGAGGCCATTCTACATTTCTATCAGTTTGAATTTTCTGTTGTCTCTTTAAAAATATTTTTTTTGATAAAGAGGGATTTTAATTCTGACTCTATTAGAAAAGTCTATTTTTTCTTTTTTTTTAGACAGAGTCTTACTCTGTTGCTCGGGCTAGAGTGCCATGGCGTCAGCCTAGCTCACAACAACCTCAGACTCCTGGGCTCAAGCGATCCTCCTGCCTCAGCCTCCCGAGTAGCTGGGACTATAGGTATGCGCCACCATGCCCGGCTAATTTATATATATATATATATATATTTTTTTTTTTTAGTTGGCCAATTAATTTCTTTCTACTTTTAGTAGAGATGGGGTCTCACTCTTGCTCAGGCAGGTTTCAAACTCCTGACCTTGAGCGATCCGCCCGCCTCGGCCTCCCAGGGTGCTAGGATTACAGGCGTGAGCCACCGCGCCCAGCCAGAAAAGTCTATTTTTGATTTCTGGTGCTTTTGTGAGACTGTGTGTACTTAATTACCATATGTACCTGTCATACAAATCTAGATAGTCTTAATTAGCACAGCCAGGAAAGCGGTAAATACCAGGCACTTTGGGGAAGCCCCAGGGAGAGATTTTCAGATTTAAAAACCGGAGTACTTACGTACACAACGGATTCTTCTCTTTCACAAAGCACAAAATCTGACCTTCATTAAAGTCTTCTTTTAGCCATCTTGAGGAGGAGAACGGCTTGGGGCAGAAGTGGCCAGAGCAGCCACCCTTCCTGAGTCCCAGATACCTGGATCGTAAGTATACGGCTCAAACAACAATGGTGATCCAGCACCTCTTGTACTATCCTGAATGGAGCTGGAGCCCATTCTGCTAAGTGAAGTATCCCAAGAATGGAAAACAAGCGCCACATGTACTCACCATCAAATTGGTATTAACTGACTTAACTGACCAACACTTAAGGGCACATATAGTAGTAACATTCATCGAGTGTCGGGCAGGTGGGAGGGGGGAGGAAGAGATGGGTATATTCACACCTAATGGGTGCAGTGTGCACCGTCTGGGGAATGGACACACTTGAAGCTCTGACTTGGATGGGGCAAAGGCGATATATGTAACCTGAACATTTGTACCCCCATAATATGTTCAAAAAAAAAATAAGTATACGGCTCAGTGAATAACCACAAAGTGACACATTCTCATAACCACCACCCAAGACAAAAAAGGGACAAAACATTGTCCCAAAAGGTGAGGCACCTTCCTATGCCAGCTCTGGTCACTCCTCCTCCTCCCCTCTGAGAAATACCATCTTGATTCTAACTCTATAGATTAGTGTTACTGGTTTTTGGACTTTATCTAATGGGAATTACCTCGTATGTTTGATTTCTTTGACCTAATTAATATATATTTGGGAGATTCATTCACGCTGTATGTGTAACAGTAACTCACTCATTATTGTCATTGTATTCCATTGAATGACTATACCACAATTTATCCATGATCTATTGGTGCACATTTCGCTTGTTTCAAGTTTTGGGGTACTAGGAACAATGCTGTTGTGAACTAGCATATTTATTTACACATTTCTGTTGGGGATACACCTAGAAATGGGAATTACTGGGTCATGGGATATATATGTATGGTCATCTAGCCTTCTTTTTTTTTTTTGAGACAGAGTCTCACTCTGTTACCCTGGCTAGAGTGCCGTGGTGTCAGCCTAGCTCACAGCAACCTCAAACTCCTGGACTCAAGCAATCGTCCTGCCTCAGCCTCCCGAGTAGATGGGACTACAGGCATGCACCACCATGCCCAGCTAATATATATATATATATATATATATATATTTTTTAGTTGGCCAATTAATTTCTTTCTATTTTTAGTAGAGACAGGATCTCGCTCTTGCTCAGGCTGGTCTCAAACTCCTGAGCTCAAGCAATCCTCCCACCTCGGACTCCCAGAGTGCTAGGATTACAGGGGTGAGCCATGGTGCCCGGCCGTCATCTAGCCTTCTGAGATGGTGTCTTAATTTACATTCTTACCAGCCAGGCCTGAGAGTCCCAGTTGCCCCCAACTTTGTCACTACTTGGTACTGTCACTCTGCACTCTTAGCCATTCTGGTGTGTTTCTAATGATATTTCATTTTTGTGGTTTAAATTTGCAATTTTTTGATGACTTATGAGGTTGAACTCCTTTGTATATTTATTGACCATTTGAATATCCTCTTTTGTAAAGGGTCTTTTCAAGTCTTTATCTCATTAAAAAGACCTTTTTTGGGGGTATTTTTCTCATTGATTTGTAGGAATTATTTATAAATTCTGGATAAGTGTACTTGGTTGGTTATATGGGTTACAGATAAACTCTCCCACTATCTTTTTTGTCTTTTCATTCTCTTAATTCCATCTTTTGACAAACAGAAGTTCTCAATTTTAACATAATCAATCTATCAATTATTTCCTTTATGATGAATGTTTTGTGACCTGTTCTAGAAATTTTTCCTGACTCCCAAGGTTATGAAGATTTCCTTGTATGTTATCGTTAGAAGTGTTATGACTTTACCTTCATATTTAGATCTGTAATTCACTTGGAATTGGTTTTTAATATGGTGAGAGAGAGACATTGGATTTTTTTTCCATATGGATGTCCGAATGAAGAGATTGACTTTTCCTTAATGCTCTGCACATAGACCAAGTGCCCATCCTACATAGATGAACTTTTAGATTCCCTGTTCTGCACCATTAGTCTTTTGTCTGTCTTTCCACCAATAACACCTTGTCTTAATTATTGAGGCTTTATTGTAAGTCATGATAACTGGTTAAGTCCTTTTATCTTGTACTTCTTGTAAAGTGTCTTGGTCAATCTTGATCCTTTTCATTTTCATATACATTTTAGAATCACCCTGTCAATTTCCCCAAAAATAACCTGTTGGGATTTTCATTGGGATTGAATGGAAACTATAATATCACCTACTTTGGGGTGAGTTGACTTTATACAAAATTGATTCTTTTAGTTCCTTAACAGTATATCACACTATTTATTTAGATTTTCTTTTTCTCAATAATGTTTTGTAGTTATTTTGTGTGTGTGATGTTTTACACCATTTTATTAGTTTTATTCCTGTTTGATATTTTTGCTGCTATTATAAATATCTTAAATATTGTGTATCTAACTACTTCTTGTTGGTATATAGAAATAAAATTGATTTTTTTGCACAGTAACCTCATGTCTAGCAGCTTTAATAAACTCTTTTGTTTTTGTGTGTTTTTAATATTTCTACATTTAAAATTTTTTATTGTAAAAAATTTCAAATATTCACAAAGTAAAGAGAAGACTACACTGAATGTATCATGCACTCATCTTCCAGGCCCAACAGCCAGCAATTCATGGGATCTTTTCCTTCGTGTATGTCCCCAACTATCCTCTTTTGGATAATTTTAAAGAAAGTTTCAGACATTAGATCCTTTCATCTATAAATATGTAAATAAGTATCTCTTTAAAAATAATAGTTCTTTAAAAAACGTGAGCCGTAATACCATAGCAATTCTCATATAAGAAGGCATAATACCATTATCACACCAAAAAAATTAACAATATTTTCATATTAGGAAGCACCCAGTTATTGATACAATTTTTCTGATTGTCTTATAATATTTTATATAAGTTTAGATATGAATTTTAATAATGTGTTATTTTGGTTACTTATGTCAGGGCAGGCAAACCTTTCCATAAATGTACAGGATGTGTCCTCCATGCTACAACGTCTCAACTCTGTAGCTCAAAGCCAGCCATGAATAATATGTACATGAAAGAGCATGGCTATGTTTCAATAAAACTTTATTTGTAGACACTAAAATTTAAATTATACCTAGTTTTCATGCATCACAAAATATTGTCCTTCTTTTGACCCTCATCCTCAACCATTTAAAACTGTAAAAATAATTGTTGTTTCCTGGGCTGTGCAAAAATAGACAATGGGCTGGATTTGGCCTGAGGGCTGTAGTTTGCCAACCCCTGAACTGCATCCATATTCTACGTGAATGATAGCAGTTTCATTTCTTCCTCTTCAACGCTTATACCTTTTATTTCCTCACCTGGCCTTAATGCGCTGGCTGGGACATCCATGCAACATTGGCCAGAAGTGGTGGCAGCAGGCACCCTGCCTCCTTCTTATCTTTATTAGCTTTTAACAGTTCACCAATAAGACAGATGTTTCTACTAGAAAGGTAAATAAACATTCCTGAAAATCTTCATGTTCTGCAAAAATGCTATATTAAAACTACTTAATATACCATTTTAAATGGAATATTGGAAAAGGGCTTGTGAGAAAAACCCAGTTGAGGCAACTTTCTAACTTTGTAACTAGAGGATTAATGAAACAACAATTCTCATATAAGAAGGCTATAAATTTCTTCTAGTTGCTGCTTTGGATGCATCCACAGGCCTTGCTATATACTACTTTCAAGTAGTTCAAAATGTCTTCTAAAAACCCTGTGTGCTAGTTAGGGTTCCATCAGAGAAACAGAACAACTGTGAGTAATATGAAATAAATTCTGCAGATAGCTGGGATTAGGTGTTATGCAATGGTGGGGACCGGTGGAGAAGTCTATGGAGGCTGTGCTGTATGTCCAGTTGTGATCTTGAAGTTGCTGAAGGTCAGCAGGACTAGCAGTCAGGAGAAAAGCTGGAAGGGAAGTGGGAAGAGGCAAGGACAAACTAAACCCCCAAGGACAAGCTTGGATGGGCTCCTCTCTCCGCCTTCAGTGTTGGCAGTGCCAGGGACACACAGAAGGAGCTGGTCCTCCTCACTGCTGAGCTGCCACGACTTGACCCGGGACTGGGAGAAGCTAAAGCGAGATCTCTGGCTGGAACCGGAGCCGTTACGGGCTGACTGCTGCCCACACCGCTAGACAAGCCAGCATCGCCTCCACGGAGCCTGTGACCCACCAACTTTCAGAACACAGTAGTTGCTGTTCTGCTTGTGGCCAGCCTTAATCCAGAACCGCACAGGGGAGCAAATCTGGCGAATGTAGTTCCAGCTTAGCTAAGTTGGCATGGCACAAAGCCACCATGCTCTGATTGATTCGATCTTTGATATGCAAGTTATTTGGAAATATGTTTTTAAATTTCCACACATATGTGGATTATAAAATTATCTTTGTGCTATTAATTTCTGATTGTGCAGTGGTCAGAGAACATACTTTATGCTTTCTCTAGCCTGTGAAATTTGTAGAGATTTACTGTGTGCCTCAGTCTATTGTCACTGTCGGTAAATGTACACGTGCCTAAGTGTCCTTCAGTATACACATTCGCCCCTCAGTATATGCAGGAAATTGGTTTTAGGACCCCCACATGTGCCGAAATCCACACACTCAAGTCCCACGGTCGGCCCTACGGAACACACATATAAGAAAAGTCGGCCCACTGTATACACAGGTTTTGGATCTTGTAAATACAGTATTTTCAATCAGTATTTGGTTGGAAAACCCCCACGTATGAGTGGACCAGTGCAGTTCAAACCTGTGTTGTTGAAGGGTCAACTGTATCAGGTACAGCGTTCTACATAAGTCAGTCAAGCAAGTCAGTAAATCATGGTGTTCAAAACTTTTGAATGTTTACTGCCTGTTTTGTCTGCTTGTTTTATTAGTTATTCAGGGTGTTAAAATTTTACATTATTGTTATTCTGCCAATTTATTCTTATAGCTCTGTCAGTTTTTGCTTTATATGAGTGGAGGCTATGTTTTTAGGTGTATACAAATTTAAAATATATTTTCCTTGAACACCATGAAAGTGACAATATCTGTCTCTAAAAATAGCTTTCCACTAAAAGTATATTTTATCTGACATTAATTAGTGATATCAATTCTCTCTTGCTGAGTATACTTTTTTCTCCTGTCTCATGTAAACCACATGCAACTGGAGCTTTGAATCTTTGTGGGATCCACCTATATCATTCCATTCCCCCCATGCACTAGTTTGCAAATTATGCCATCTGTTTTTATTCTTTTAGTGGTTACTTTAGAAATTAAAACATACAAAATTATCATTATTTAAAGTTAATTAAAACTTGTTTTTTAAGAGCAGAGGTCTTGCTATGTTGCTCGGACTGGAGTGTGGTGGCCATTCACAGGTGTGATCAGAGTGCACTGCAGCCTCCTGGTCTCAAGAGGTCCTCTTGCCTCAGTCTCCTGTGTGGCTGGGACTACAAGCATGCGCCACCATGGCCGGCAGTACACAGATCTTAGAAAACAGTCTATTTTCTCTCCTCTCGACTTATATGATTATTGACTGGGATTTTAGGTCTATCTGTGAAAATTGGAAAAGCCCAGTAGACATTATTATTGCCATTTTATATAACTGATGTTCATTGAAATATGCTCACTCATTTACCACGTTTTTTTGCCTTCCATTCCTTGCTGTATTTTTTAGAGCTTCTATCTGAAATCACCTTCCTTCTATCTGGAGGATACTTATAACGATTTGCTTTAATGAGGGTCTACTAGGAAGGGAAAACAATTCAAACCTGCTTTGTTTGAATTGAAATCTGTTTTGAACCCTGAGAGGGGCTTCTATGTGACTCCCCATTTCTGCTTTTATGAGCTTTTTGCTTTTAAACATCCTTTGCTTTCATTTTAATGAGTTCTTAGAAGGAAGGAAGAGAAGCACATGCTCAATTTACCATCTCGTTTTATACAAAACGTTCTGTATTTATTTCCCCATAAATGCTTTTTCTTTCTTTATTTTACACAGAACTTTCTATATTTATTATCCCATAAATATTTTGAATGTTATTGTCATAAAGAAACGTGTGCAGAATAAAGAAAACATCACTTCAGTTGGTCTATAGATGCCATTCAATAAAATTTTGTTGAATGAAGAATTTAATGTAGCAACGTCTCTTGGGCAAGCTTCTGAAATACCTGGTCTTTGAACAGTTTCCCAAAAAGTCTTTCTAAATTATAAGGGGGAAAAAAAAGATAGTTAAGGAAATATGTAGCATTTATTATAATTTCCCCACTATTTTTAGTTAAAATCTATCAAACAGCTCTATATCATGTGTTATATGTTTATTTTACCTGTGTCCATTGTACAGTAAGAAAACATTTTATTGTTGCCATATGATTTGCTAGGTGTTTTCATACATGTTTTCTGTATGTTTTCCACAGCAGTCTAGTGAGGTAGGCCATGATTCTTAACTCTCTGTTTTGCTGGTAATTCGAGACTTGGTCAACATTGCCCCATGGTTGACTGGTGGGGCCTTTGGACTTCTAGCTCACGGCCCTTCCACCGTGTGGTTCTGCCCCTCAGCCCAGCGTCCGTAGGCCCACCTCCTCAGCACTGCAGCCTAATTTCACTGTTTGAAATGACTTTGGATGGTGCCATTTTCACATATCCTTCTATGACGCGGTGTGGGTTGTATGTGTTATTTGCTGATACTTGTTTGTTGCAGGGGTCTTAGTCAGGAAGATAAAACATTCCCATTATGCCATAGTTACAGAAAATAGTCTACCTCGATCCAGGTGATGATATATTTTCCAGGACTGCACCAGGAAAACCTGAGAACCACCTCTCCTTTGCTGAGTGAATGTTTCTTGGCTTGCCTGTGCTGTACCTGCCACCTTAAAAAGGTGAGACCTCAACTTTCTAATCTTTGGAAACAAAAAAGGTCACAGGAATGTTTATAAAGCCAGTTTCCATGAAATCGACATGGATCTTCCATTGCCTTTTCTCAGGATAAAATCCCAGGTTGTAAGAGTCTGCATGTATCCCTGATATTGGCCTGCTCGCTGCCCGAGGACACCCCAACCAGCTGCGGACCCGGGCTGAAAAGTGACCTTCTCAGCATGGCTTCTCTAAAGACCCCGGGGAACCTGATTTTCTTCTGCCCCACTGGACAGACGTCACACTGTCTTCTATCGCCCATGTCTTTGTTTGCTCTGTGTTATCTCTCAAAGGGAGCAGATGTAGGCTCCTAGGGAGTCATTACCATGGGATCAACATATTTTCATCAAATAGTCACACAGCTTACTGAGACTTGATAAAGGATTTCTAAATTCTCCCCTTTCATCTCTTAGAGCAGTGGTTTCCAAACTTTGCTGGATATGAGAATTACCCAGGGAGTTTTCAGAGACTGAATGCTCAGGCTACACACCACACTATTTAAATCAGGTTCTGGAGGTAGGACCCAGCATTGTTTAAAACTCTCGGACATTTCCAGTATGCAGCCAAGTTTGAGAACCAATGTGGTCCTCAGACCAGCTGCACCAGTGTCACCTGGGAAGTTGTTAGACATGTGCATCGAACCCATGGAATCAGACACTCCAGGTGGGGTGGAGCAATCTGCATTTCAACCCACACTCCAGGGCATTCCGATGCTCACTCAAGGCTGAGAACCAGGGCAGAGCTTCTTAAACTTTAATGCACATCTTGTGGGGATTTTGTTAAAATGCAGATTCAAACCAGGTGGGGCTGGGATGGGGCGGAGACTTTGCATTTCTAACACCCTCCCCTCCCCGCCCTCCGGGTGCCGCAGCTGCTGTGGGTGGGAGGAGCTCGGGGGTGAGTAGCCGGGACACGGAGTACCCAGCCCGCAACTTGGCACCTGGCAGATGCTTTTGGGTAAATATTTGATGAAGATCAGGACTAAGGCCGTGCAGGACAGTGTCAATGATTACACCCCATAAACAGGGCAGAAATGACCAGTGTGAACTTGTCTTTATAGACAGTCTTGAAAGTCACTGGAAATATTTTGAACACCAGTGTCTTGTTACCACACAAAAAAATCAGCAGGTCAGTTACATGGGCTGGGAGGAACTTACATTTTAAACTCCCTTGGATGTTTGCAGTTCTCTTATTCGTGGGGAATAGTGAAAAAACTGGGATGGAAGTGAAGCTTTCTTCACCAATCAGTGCCCAAATTTTCTGTCCTGCTGAAAACCTGCTGAAAACCTGTCCAAAGTCTTGCTGTGAACACAGTCATGAATACTTGATGACAATTCTCTTAAGTCAGATTTCTCCTTACTCAGAAGTGGTACTGTCTATGCATGCTTCCCTCAGGAATGCAAGCGTTAAAGGGGTGCAAAGCACACAAGCCGTATATTCGAATGTGCAATCAGCTACACTTAGAGAAAGAGTTAAGCAAAAATCGCTCACAAGGGGGCAGCATTGCTCAACAAAGGTTCTTTGCTGCTGCTGGTTTATAACCTGCAGTTCTAGATAACCTGCTCTTCTAAATACGTATATGTGTAAATACTTCTCTTTGTTCTTTTCTCTACAAAGACCCTTAAGCAATTAAAAAACCTATCAAAGAAATCTGTATGCATCAGCCTTTTAAAATGTCTGCTGTTTTAAAAAATATATTTTTAAGGATTTTTTTTTTTTCTTTCACAGTTTTTATGAGACTCTGGCTATTATAGTTAACTACCAAACATTAAAAAAAAGTGATCCTTCTTCCCTGGAAGATGCTGTTCTTGTCAGCAGTGCTGGAACATTCAGCCCTGCAGATAGTAATAATATTAACATTGGGGAGGTTTTGTTCCCCGAGGAGAAGCCGGTCTGTGGGGAGACCTATGGAATCAAGAGCTCCAGATGGTTGCCTCAGTTTCTTCCGAGCGGAAACTCACCAGTTAAAGGGACCCTGAGGACTCTCGGAGATCACACTCCTGATTTTCCGTGTCCACCCCTGTGAGTTCCAAATTCAGGCCTCCGTGTTCTGGGCCCTGCTACATCCTCTTCTTACTGGTCTCCCTGAGTGTCCCCTGGTGTCACTAAATTTATGGGCACCGAAAGTGCGTGGGCTTCTCCACCATCTCTTTTTAAGGAGTCTCACTACAGCTGTCGGCAAGCTGAGTGTTTTCCTCCCCCACCGGCCGTGTCTGCTGCGGCCCCTTCCACACAGCCTCCCTTCTCGTGTTGGTGGCCGGAGCCCCTGACGAGGCTTCATTTCCAGAGTCCCGCCTCCCCTCCCCAGAAATGGTTTCCACATGTGACCCGCGCTTGGGACAGCCACCAGGAAGGGGCTGCCACCCGGCTCCCTTCTCTGGAGCACTCACTGTCCTGCCCCGTCCAGAGCTCTCAGCAGGGGCCTCCTGAGGCGGGTTTTGCTGCGGCCTCTGCTGACCCGGGTCGGTGCTCTCTGGCGCTTTCCATTTGTCTGAGGCCACGGAGGCCCCGTGGACAGCTGGGAGCTGGAGTCCAGGAAACCGAATGTGGTCTCCAAGGAAAGACCACTGAAGTCAAGGCGCGCTGACAGGCCTGGTGAGAGTTCCACAGGGGCTTCGTATTGTGTCTTGGTTTTTCTTTCCAAGAAACATGAGGGAATCCCTCCATGGGGGCAGGCCCAGTGTCACGCCCTGAGGCCCCACAGAGTCCTGCCCTCCAGGACTGACGGTCACATAGCCAACCCCACTGTGACTCAGTTAGTGGTGGTGGACGACTGCCCGGCCTGGAGAGGACCCGGGGTCATCTTGGACACACGTGCACACGTAGAGCCCAAGCGTGAGCCGCCTGGCGCAGGCCGAGCTGACTCCCAGCTCCACAAAACCCAAGCCTGCCATGGGGCCACGCAGGCAGTGCGGGGCCACCAGGAGCCGTGGTGCTCGTGGACTCCGGTGATTTGTTTTCCAGATTTTCACCCTGGGAAGGCAATTGGACATTTCTATAAGCTTGTAACGGTGGTGGAAGAGAAGTTGCTGGAAGGCAGATTGCAGATTGTCTGTTGGAAGCACATTTGGTTGCAAGCATCAGACTACAGAGGCAGAAACAAATAGCCACGAATAGTCATATACATATTTTAAATGAATAGACTTTATTTTTTAGAGAAGTTTTAGGTTCAAAGCAAAATTGAGCAGAAGGTGCAGAGATTTCCCATATGCCCCCTGCCCACCCCCCAGCCTCCCCCACTATCAACATTCCCCACCAGAGGGTACATTTGTCACACTGGAACCTGCGCTGACACATTACTGTCAGCTGGAGTGCATGATGTACGTTAGGGTCACTCTCGGTGTTGCACATTCTATGGGTCTGGACAAATGTATAATGACATTCTACCATTATGGTATCGTGCAGAATAGCTTCACTGCCTAAAAATCTTCTGTGCCTATTCATCCCTCCCTCCCCACAACCCCTGGCAACCACTGATCTCTGTACTGTCTCCAAAGTTTTGTCTTTTCCAGAATGTTGTAAAATGGGAATCATACAGTGTGTATCCTTTCAGACTGGCTTCTTCTTCTTAGCAGGATGCATTCAAGGTTCCTCCATGTCTTTTCATGGCTTGATAGCTCATTTCTCTTTTAGTGCTGAATAATCGAATAGTCGTATTTGTCAGGAAGTGCTGAGTGGGGCTCCACTAGGTTGTCAAGGACCTGGCTCTGTGGCCCTTTTGCTTCCGTCCCCCAGAGCAGCTGCCTTCTCCCCTCGTAGATGCAGAGGCAGCGGCACCTGCAGGCAGTGCCACCAAGACTGGGGCGGGAGGAAGGGGACAGTCGAGGGGAAGGGTGCTGCCAGCCAAGCTGCCCCTCATGGAAAGAAAGCAAAGGGTTTCCTGGAAGGGCCCTGCAGGGCACGTCCACTGCAGCTCACTGGCCAGCGTCACGACTGTGTCACGTGGCCACCTCTGGATGGCAAAGGGGAGAGGAATGGCCACACCCGGTCTGGACCAACCAGGGCTCCCCCAGCACTGGGTGGGGGCTTCCCCTCTGCTGCCTTGGAACACCTCGGGCTCTATTAGCAGATAAGTGTGTGTGTGTTAATGTGCGTGTGTGTTAATGTGTGTGTGTGTGTGTTGAGCGCATGTTGGGCAGGTAACCGAAGGTGTCTGCTGACCACCAAGCTCAATACAAAGACTATTTCATGCCAAGAAACAACATCACAAGCTGCAGGAAAGGTAAAGGTGGGCGCTGTCACCTAAGTGGAGGTGGGCGCTGTCACCTTGGGGTGTAGAGGAGATTCCGGGGTTGGATTAGGAGGAAGAGGCCATGTAAGGGTAACTGCCGTATGAATGGTACAGACTGTATAAGAACGTCACCAATTGTCCTTTAATCTCCATTTGTCCCATCTTCTGTAGCAATAGCAGCCCCGGTTTTGGGCAACGCGAGGACTACCTTTCCCGGCTTCCCTTGAGGCCAGGTGTGGCCCCGGGGAGGGAAGCATTCACAACACCTTTGAGCCCTGCCCTCCAAGGGGTCCGGCCCTTCCCTTTTCCTTCTGTCCCCAGCGTGCCTGCAGCCACGGTGGTGGAACCAGGAGCTGGAAGGAAACAGAGCCTGGGCTGCTATGTGAGAGAAACAGGAATGACCAGTATTATTTTGGCTACAGCTTTGTTAATATGAGCCTGTACTATAAGTCAGACAATAAGCTTTTGGTGTCTCTCGAAAGCTACTTTAATCTTGTCTGTCTTGATCAGCACTCACCCAGACTTGCAGGGTGGGGGAGGGGGCACTCTATAGCTCCCTTTGCAAGGAGAAGTGTCCTGCGTTATGACTGGCTGAGGCCCAATTCCTTTCTTGAGTCGGAACCTCCAGGCTGCCCCCCAGCCCAGGGGCAGGTGTCCGGGTGTCATTCAGAACGCCGACTCCATGCTTTCCCTTTCGCCCTCGCCCAGGTAGACTTTGGTTGTCTCGGGAAGGGATAAGACAGCGGAAAGAGAAGGAACTGGGGTCCGCAGCCCAACCCTTAGGGGCGCCAGGAAGAATAGCCGTGCACAGACGCTGGCCGGGCAGGTGTGAGGGGACGCTGGTGGCACACGCAGAGAGAGCGCGCGGGAGCCCCGGGGCTTCGAGGTGGGTAGTGAACGCCGGCAATGAGGTCACCTCAGAGGGGCAAGCGTGGATCTCGACCCCTCGGCCCTCCTCAGGCTGTCCCCAAGACTAGACAGATGCAGGTCCCCTGCTGCTCAGCGGCCACTCGGGCAAGCGCACTGAGCTCCGGCCTCTGCTGTTGAAAGGGGAGGGTCATGGTAGAAATTCAGCCCAGCGATGGCACGGTGCACACACTTGCATTTCTCACACATCTGCATCTACCGACAGACATCTGTGTCTGCTACACACGCACTTATGGACATCAGTTCTGCAGGACCTGGCAGAACACTGGGAATTGCAGATTCAGAAAATGTTGCAGACACACAGATGCATGGGCCGGTCCCTTCCTACCATCCTTTTCCCCGCTAGTCCAGCCACCAGGGCTCTAGCTACCCACGTCTGAAGGTCTTTATGCTAAATGCTGGAATAGTGTCACAAACGTGAAATCTGTAGAACTAAAATATGGGTTGCCTTTACGGGTGGCAATTTTCGAAGTTTTTTTGCTAGCAGCTACCCACTTTGCACTGAGTGCTTTGCCCAGGGGAGGGGTGCACTGAATATCTGCTGAAGGGTGAGGGGGTGCTCTGTGTTTCTTTGGGATTTCCCAGCAAGTTAGCCTTTGTTTGAGAGGCAGGTGGCTGTGAGTAAATGCATCTCATAGGCACAATTATAGTTTTCTAGGTGAAAGTAGACAATCGGCATCAGAGTGACCTCTGAGGGTAAACACCTGAAACCACAAAAATTTGTCTCCTGTATAGGAAAGGTCACAAGAGCTGGAAGAAACTGTATCATTGACTACATGTGAATGATGCTGATTTTGCATCAAAAAACAGCTTCCCGTGAAATTTTATTGCTTATCTTAGAGCTGTACTAAGAATCGTATATTAAAGGGTGAAATAATTTGCTGAAATCCCACTTCTTCCCCTTAAAAAGTCACTGATTAGCAAAATTGTGAACAAATAGCTTCCAAGCAAGTCAGCAGCAAAGCAGTTTATATAAACAAATTACCCTGGCAGTGAAGAAAATGTTTGAAAAAATGGGCTGCTTGGCCGTAATAATGTGGGTTACTTTAGGAGACAACGTGGATGGAATCTTATATAATCTTGGTCTTTCACGAAATGCCATAAATCATAACAAAGTTTGGAAGCTGTAAAGGATAATATTGATAAATTTGACTTCAGACAAATCGAAAGCTTTTGTAAGCCAAGAATACCATAAGCAAATTTAAAATACCCAACCACGAAACAACAATCGAATTAAAATATGAAGCCACTCTTCAACCTAGCAATTTTCCACCTCTACGAACCTACCATAATGTGTTCCACTTGCAGCACATTATGGTGGAGACTGACTGATAGCTAGCGGTCCACTGAAATCTATTTTCTTTCTTTAGTTGTAATGGAATTTTGGGGAGGCCTAAATAGAATTCTTGGGTAGCCCCCACAAACCCTGGTGTTCATACCCTTGAATAGCTTCCTTCCCATGAGTTTGGGTGGGACACGTGACTTCCAACCACTAGAGTGTGTCAAAGGTAGAAGAATTTACATGATTTTGTGTTTGTGATTATATGTATGGGGTTGCAGCATCCATCTTGCTGGAGTTTCTCTCTCCTCTATTGGCTTTGGGGAAACCACACGGCAAGGAAATGACGGTGGCTTCTAGGAGCTGAGGTAACCTTCTGATGGACAATCAGGCACGACTCTGAAGCCTTCAATCCAACAACTGTAAGAAACTAAGTTCTGCCAACAATCTGACAGATCCTTCCCCAGTTGAGCCTCAGATGAGACGGCAGCCCTGGCCAGCACCTCAGCTGCAGACGAGCAAAGGATCCAGTTAAGTCAGGCCCAGTTCCTGACCCATGGAGACTGTGAGATGAGAAATGTTTAGTTTTAAGCCATACGTTAGTGCTAATACTATGAGGCAGAACAGATAGCTAACACATAGCCCAACTATGTTGCATCTCTCGGCCTTCCTTGCAGTGAGATGTGGCATTTGGCTAAGTTCTAATCCATAGGTTGTGAACAGAGTGATGTGGGTCACTTCAGGGCCAGGGGTCTGAAAGAGGATGCCTCCTGCCCATGCTCTTTCCCCTGCACCACGGCTAGAACATAGATGTGCCTGAACCCTAGTGTTGACATTGCAGAGAACGATGTCTTAGGTCATGGGGTAGAAACAATATGGAAAGAACCTGGGTACCTGAATGTAATTTTAGTTCACCAGGTGTGTGGCTATGTGTGGCAGGGCCACCTGCTGCCCCCCTGGGACATTCACCTCAGATTAGTTTAGGTGAGAGAAACCACCATTTATATCATTTAAGACACTGAGCTATTGTCGGGTCTTTTTGTTACAGCAGCTAGCTTAACTAATTTCCTTAAGAAATAAAATATATAATTTGAGAAAAAAATAAAACCAACCTAATAAAAATGAGCAAAAGAAAAATAAGGATTCTTTACAAGAAAATAAATATAAATGGCTACTAAAAAGATGAAAAGTTGTTCCATCTTATTATTAAGTAAAGTAATATCTATGTTCTTTGAGACATATACTTTTTACCTATCTAATTTACAATGTTAAAATGTTGATGACTCCCAGTGATGGCAATGGTGTAAAGAAACTTTCATTCTGGTACACAATTCTGTGGTAGAAATGTAATTTTGGGTAACTTTTCTGAAAGACACACACACACATGAAACAAGCAGAGTACTAAATATATATACTGGGCATATAGCAATGTCTATAATCTGCTTACTCATTTGCAAGTAAAAATATACAATTACGTGTTTTCAAGTATATGCATAACCATTTTTTTTCTGGAAGCGAATTTCCAGGATCTATTCACCAGTGAGTGAAGTATCGGGCTGAGGTGAAGAATGTCTTCACTTTTCATTTAAAACCTCTCTTGACTGTTTACATTTTATTACAATGCATTTTTATTTTAAAAATGCAAATGAACTAGCTTGTGGTGATTTGGATGGTTCTATATTTTGAGCTAGAGATTTTAGTGGTAGGAATTTGTGGCACAGATATGCTCACACATGTGGATATGTGTGTGCATACATACATACACACATACATAAATAAGAATGTACACACTAGCATTATTCACGATAATCAACAAAGCAGAAGGAAATTTGGGGCTTTAGCAGGGAACTGGTTGAAAAGGGATGATGGAATACAAGCGGGCCATGAAAAGAATGAGGCAATTCTGCACGTGCCCGTACACATGCAACAAGACGATGGGGAAGGAACAGTCTTTTCAGCAAATGGTACTGGGAAAACTGGATCTCCACACTCAGGAATGGAGCTGGACCCTAACCTAACACCATACACAAAAGTTAAATCAAATTGGATCAAAGACTAGATGTGAGAGCTAAACTGTAAAACTCTCAGAAGAAAACATAAGGCATTGGATTTGGCGATGATTTCTTGGATATGGCATGAAAAGCACAGGCAACAAAAGAAAATATAGGCAAACTGGATTTCATGAGAATGAATAATTTTGTGCATCAAAAAGACACTGTCAACAGAGTAAAAAGGCAACCCACAGAATGGGATAAATTATTCACAAATCATATATCTGATAAGGGATTAATATCCAGAGTCCGTAGAGAACTCCTAAAACTCAACAGCTAACATCCAAACAACCCAATACAAAAATGGGCAAAGGATGTGAATAGACATTTCTTTAAAAAAGGTGTACAAATGACCAGTAAGCACATGAAAAGATGCTCGACATCACTAATCTTTAGGGAAATAGAAATCAAAACCACAATGAGATACCACTGCACATCCATTAGGATGGCTACTATTAAAAAAATGGACAATAACAAGTGTTAGCGAGGATGTGGAGAAATTGCAACCCTTATCCACTGTTGGTGGGAATGTAAGATGGTACAAACGCTGTGGAAAATGGTATGGCAGTTTCTAAGAATTAAACATTAAATTACCATATCATCCAGCAATTCCACTTCTGGGTATATACCCAAAAGAAGTGAAAGAAGAGATATTTGCACACCCATGTTCATAGCAGCACTATTCACAATAGCCAAAAGGTGGAAGCAACCCAAGTGTCCATCAATGATGAACTGGATAAGCAAAATGTATCATATGTGAGAGGACTTCAAAAAATTCATGGGAAATGCATATCATGAAACGACTATGCATTGATTTTAAAAGTTTTTTGCACCAAAATAAACTCCTACTAACTTATAATAACATGTCTGAACAGGATCTAGTTTGAGGCACTAAGGAGGATAAGACATCAGAAAAGAACTATCAGAGCAACACAAATTCTGCTAAAATTGAAGGAAGAATAAACATCAAATTTATGGTGAAGCTTCAGTAGAAGAATGGTGAAATTATTGATGCTTTATGAAACATTTATGGGGATAATTCCCTGAAGAAATCATCAGTTTACAAATAGATTGCTCATTTTAAGAGAGGCAAAAGGATGTTGAAGATGAAGCCCACACCAGCAGATTATCCATATGAATTTACCAGGAAAAAATTAATCTTTTTCATGCCCTAATTGAAGAGGGCCAATGATTAACAGCAGAATCAATAGTCAGCACAAAAGGCATCTCAACTGGTGCAGTTACACAATTCTGACTGAAAAACTAAAGTTGAGTAAATTTTCCACTCAATAGGTGCCCAAACGGTTATGCCTCGATCAGCTGCAGACAAGAGCAGAGCTCTCCGTGAAAATTTAAAACAAGTGGGATCAAGATTCTGAAGCATTTATTTGAAAAATTTTAATGGAAGATAAAACATGGTTTCACCAGCACGATCCTGAAGATGTAACACAATCAGAGCAATGGCCACCAAGAGATGGACGTGTCCAGTCAAAGCAAAAGTGGACCAGTCAAGAGCAAAGGTGAACGCAACAGTTCTTTGGGATGCTCAAGGCATTTTGCTCGTTGACTTTCTGGAGGGCCAAAGAACAAGAATGTCTACCTATTATGAGCATTTTGAGATAATTAGCCACAGCTTTAGCAGAAACACTCCCAGCAAAACTTCATCAGAGAGTCCTTCTCCACCATGGCAACCCCCCTGCCCATTCCTGTCATCAAGTGAGGGCAACCGTGCAAGAGTTTTGATGGGAGACCACTAGGCATTCACCTTACAGCCCTGAGTTGGCTTCTTCTGATTTCTTTTTGCTTTCTAATCTCAAAAAAATCTGTAAATGTTAAAATCAGTTAATAATGTAAGGAATACTGTACTGATGTGGTTAAATTCTCAGGACTCTCAGTTCTTTTTTTTTTTT
>VBSM01000272.1:108591818-108608101 GCA_008086735.1 Cheirogaleus medius | reverse complement strand
GGGGAGTCACCCCGGCTGGTACTGACACCTGCTCTCCACACAGGGCTGCCCGGGATGCTGGACCCCAGCTCCCTGGCTGTGTGTGTGCATAGCCATTGTTTCTTCTGCGCCCTCTATTTTACGGGGTCCCGAGTACCTTGAGTGTCCTGTCCAGCTCATGGTCCTCAGCTGAGCCGTGCAGGTGTGACAGGGAACTGGGAGCGTCTGCCAGCTCCCACCGGCCTCACTCTGACCTGGCTGCTCATGGGGGAGAATCGGCCTTCTCTGCCCCCACTGAGACCTGGCCTGCGACCTTCCCCCACCTGCTCCTCACAGCCCCAGCGCACCCCTGGGCTCCTCACAGCTGGTCTGTCAGATCTGTCTACTACTGCTATCACCTGCTTCACCTGCGAGGGTGTGTCCTTGGCAGGCTCCACTAGTGTTCCATTTAACGAACAAATCGAGAATTTCACCCCTGGCTTCTGAGCAGTGCTTGGATGCTTAGGGAGGGCCTGTGTGAACACGGAGAAGCCAGAGGAGTCTGGACTCCCCTTTTGGACCTGGCTTGTCCTGTGGTGCTGCGGGGAGGCAGGACGGGAGGGGGGACAGGGTCTTTCTCATGCAGGACAAGCTGCGAGGCTGGCATGTCCCCCAGGTAGCATAGGGCCTGGGGCTAGGGAAGCCCTTTAACTCTGGCTCCTGACTCCATGGCTCTGTCCAACAGGAGGATCTGCGTTCAAAGCTCTAGGAAGGAGCTGGCCACAGCGGGGCGCAGTGGACCACGTCCCGGGAGACGAGGACCTGCGGGGACTGCCTGGCAGGGTGAGCTTTGTGTTGTGAGGTCCTGGGACACGCTGGGGTCTCCGATCACCACCCAGAGTTTTCACACCCTTGACTTTTTGTAGCTCAGTCGTCCAAGAGGGGCCATTCCCTCCTGCACAGTCTGCCCAGGTTAGCACTGCCGACGGGGAGACGCCGGCCCTCCTTCCTCAGGGGACGTGTGGATGGCTGAATCACAGCCCGCACACGACGCACTGCAGTTTCCTCCTGCCCGGGCTGCCCCGAGCACCAGGCTTGCAGCGCGACAGTGCACAGCCCAGGACTCTGGACGGTTCTGATTCTCTGTGGGAGAGTGGTCAAATGAAATCGGCAGACAGTCTCCAGACCTTGCTCACGTCGAGTGAGTGCCTCACGCTCTGTGGAAGGTGCCAGCCGGGCACTTGACCGTGTGGGGTGTGCGTCTAGAGGCCGTGTGACCCTGCACTTCCCCGCTTCCTGCACCTCACCCGTCCTGGCCCGGGCCGCGGCACCGTCTGCTCGCTGTCCACTCAGCACGTGCTTATCAAGGGTCCGTTCTGTGACTGGCTGTGGGCTCGGCACTGCTGGTCAGGGAAGCTCAGTTTCTGCCTCTGCATAACTGACAATCCGGATAGGCATGGGGAAGCCCATGTGTCTATCAGTGTGTGAGTCAGTGTGCTCCAAAGAAACAGAACAAATAACATCGATCTTCGTCTCTCTGTTTCTCTCTGTTTGAAGGAGTTGGACCATGCAATTACGGGGCCTGGAAAGTCTGAAATCTGCAGGGCAGGCCGGTGGGCTACGGAGCCAGGGAAGAGCTGACGTTGCTGCTCGAGTCCAAGGTGTCTGGCCGGTGGAATTCCGTCTTCCTCCGGGGACCTCCGTTTTTTCTCTTACGGCCTTCAGTGCAATGAATGAGGCCTGCCCACGTTACGGAGGTAATCTGCTTTATTCAAAATCTATTAATCTAAATGTTAAGCACATCTAAAACATATATTCACAGCGACATCTAGACTTGACCTAACATGGAATTAACCAGTACAATCAGTAACCATTAAAAGATCAAATGCAATAGGTGCATGATTGCACTGTGAGCATGCAGTGGCTCAGGGACTAGTGTCTCTGGGGACTGAGAAAAGGTGCTTGGAAGAAGGAGTGATGTCTGGAGAAGGAGGAGGAGGAGGAGGATAAGAGAGAGAAGGAGGAGGAGGAGGAGGATAAGAGAGAGAAGGAGGAGGAGGAGGAGGAAGAGGAGGAGGCCTAACGTGGTGGGGGGTGGGGAGGCACTCCTGGCCTCTGTCCTCCATCCCCAACTCTTGTCTTTGGCTTGGCCATGAGGGGAGTTGGGGACCAGCAAGGCTGTTGGTAAGGGAGGGGCCCACAGGCCCTGCAGGCTGTGCTATGCATGGAGACTCCACTGGGGGCCCCAGTTCTGGGCTCTTGAGCCTGGAGGGATGAGGTTCCAGCATCCTGAGCTGGGGTCAAGCTCGCTGTAGGAGGAGCACTGTGCTTGTCCGAGACATTCCTTGGGGGACGCGCCGTGCGCCCCAACTGGAGCACAGAGCTGGGTAAGGCTCCCAGAAAGCCGCCCAAATTCTGCACAAAGCCTGGTGATTTTCCGCCAGCAATCCTGCCTTCTCAGGGGACCCATTCCTCCTGGCGGGGGGTGGGGAGGTAGGAGAGATATTCACGTTGACTGAGAGCACACTGGCAGCGCGTTCCTGCCCCTCTGTCTTCCCGAGTGAGCAAGGCTTCACAGGGATCATCTCCAGATGCCCGAATCCCGAGAGATGGAAGCCCTTGTCCAGGGGCAGAGTGCGGTGTGGGTTTCTGATTTCCCCCCAGGAGCCGGCTGCGGGTTCATGCAATGTGTGCACTGAAAACACTCTGGTTTTCTCTGTTGGTTCCTGCTGTGTGACTTGGAAGCTGTTCAATACCTTCACAGTGAGGTTTCATTTTCCACCCACAAAGGGCCCGGAGCTCCCGGAGCTGCAGGGTAACACGTCTGTGTCTTTGAGAGGATAAGACGCTCACTGAACACTTAACCCTTGAGACGCTGCCTCACAGTCTGTGGGTGGGCTGGCAGATGCAAGCCCCACCAGGAGGCCATGTCCAGAGCACGGGGTTTGCAGTGACAGCTCCCTCGCCAGGGGCTGCATCGAGGTCACAAAGCTTTGCTGCAGCACTCGCTGGCCTGGAATGTCACCCTCAAGAGGAGCTGTGCCTCCCATCACGCAGGGGACAGCAGTGTGGGGAGGGAAGGAGGGAGCCGTGCAAATGATTTCATGGCTGAGCTGGTGTGTCTTGGGTTCCGGGGCAACTCGGAAAAGCATCTAACATCTGCCCCATATCCTGAAAGGTCTTCTCTTTTTCAGATTTTTTGGTTTGCAGATTGCAATTTCTAGCTACAAAGTGATAGTATTCCGGGGAACCCATCCCGTGTCAATAGCCTCCCTGAGTCCGGGGTTAAGTGCAGACCTTGGGCTGCAGGTGGCTGAGTGGGCTGTGGTGGACCAGTGCACACAGAGAACATCCACCTTGCTCTGGGCACTTCCTGAATCTGCCATGACCCTTACAACCCCCCAGAGAAGAAATCATCATTCCCCCCAGCACTATGTCATATGATCTTTGATGAATAATACTTTCATTTTTGGAGTTGCATTGTGGCTCAATATATAGAATATTTGCCATGACATTTTCCCAAGAGTGGGATAAATTGGTTCCAAGCCATCTCTGGTGGACTCGTCTGTCCCTCCTTGTGCCCGCAGTAGTGGAACTGCCTTAGCGTCTATTAGTATTGCCTTTTAGTGTCACGTCCATCCCTGTCTCTATCCCCTACCGAGTGCCCGGCTCCCGCACCGTCCCGATTCCATAGGGTTTCAACACCTGGCACCATCTTGGTTGCCCACTCTGGACTGTCTTAAAAGATTGTGTCCAGAGGGGAAGAGAATTTTCCAAACTGATGTAACATAAAAAGAGAGCTCTCTGCGGCTGTGTTCTTAGAGAACTTTACTGTGTGTTTTCCCTCTTGCTTAAATTGTAAGGTTCTGAATGGCATGGCCCTCTTCTGTGGTTTGTCTTTTCTGTTGGAATTTTATTAATGCCTGGTAAAGTTTATCTATCTATCAATCTATCTACCTATGGGATGAATAATACACATCATGGGCAAAAATGATAACTCTCTTGCAGAGAGTGGTGAGCTGAAGCTGGCTTCTGAGAAGTGATTGCTGAATACTCAGGAATTTTGTGATCTGGGTGTTAAATGATCGAGAGCTTGAAATCGGGAATGTTTACACCTCGGAAACTGGCAAATGCTACAAATCAGGATTTTGTTTTTCCTCTCAGAGAGCTGGTTTGCCAGCACACCACTGCTTTAAGATGAGAAAAACCCTCCCAGCATTCATTCCTGGAGAGAAATGAGGAAGACACATTCATCTCCTGCCCCTTTAACCATACCTTTTGCTTCCGGGAATATTTTTTCTCAAGAAAGAATAAACAGTAGCTCTAGACTAAAGCTGGGCAACTGGAAATAATCATAAGGTTTCCAGGCACATGTGTGGTCAGAAGACAGACAATCCGTCCTCCTTCTCCTTTCTCGTGAAAGCTTTGGTTCAGCCGGGAAATCTGGCTGAGAAAATACAAGGCTTTGCAGACACTCGTCAGAATTCTAAACCGTAAGTTTTACTGTCATCATTTTTGACACTTATTTGCTTTAAAGAAACCATGGGGCAGGAATGTGAAATCCAGTTAACATTCAGGTCTGGGTTTTTGAAAATAACTTGCCATTTGGGAAGGTGATAAAGAGTGTTAATCTCGATTGCTTGGCTGAATTTCTCAGCCAAGTTTTCACTCTGCCAATTCCAAGATTAGGTGCAGCGTTTCTTAGGGAGTAAGTTATTTTAGAAGTGGTGTTGCGTTTGGGCTCTGAAGCTTCAGCCTGCCAATGCCAAACTACTCCTGGAGGGAGGATAATTCTCCCTTAAGAGTCTCCAAGGCCTAATGTTGTTGAGCGTGACTGATAGGCAAAACATCGAAAGTCTTAATTTTTTCTTTGCAAAATATGTTTAACTTTAGCAAACCTTCAGCCAAGCCTCTTGCAGATGGCAGACAGCTTAATTGCTGTGGTAACCTTGTCTGACGTTTTTTGGAAAACGCTGGGTGCTATAATGATCCATCAAACCCACAGAAAATAGATTTCAACCCACACAAAGACACACACATGGCTTAGCCCATAAGCTTGGCCACTGAAGTTCTGTCCAAGGGTGTTTCTTTCTTCCCTTCCCTTTTCAAGCTCTTGTGCAGCGTGTAAGTCCAGCTTGTATTATTTGGACAGCGAATCAAGACAAACCCAAGATGAGATGAATCAGCCTTGCTGTTTCTCCCCTGCCCGTCTGTCTTCCTGGAAAGTCTGAGACGATGCATGGCAAGAAGAGTTGGCTGTATTAATGTATTATCTTTATTTATTTACTTACTTTTAAATTCCACAGGTGCCGTGTGCCTCTAGCTTAACTTACGTTGTCAGTCCCGGGGGTGGCGGGGGTTTGCGTGTCGCAATTGCAACCCACGTCTGTCCTGCTCATCAGCCACGTGCCCAACACCCCCAAGCTCCGTTTTTGTGGGCAATGCATTTTTGTCTTCTGTATCTCTGTATGACATATAGGATGTTTTCTGCATGAGTGATTTCTGATTCAACACAGAATTTATGACTTGGAGGCTATGAGACAAAACCCAGCACGAAAGCTGCCATCAGTCGCTGCAACTAAGCTCACTGTCATCTTGATGGCAAAGTTAAAAATAAAACCCCGCGGAGAGGATCCTTGTTCACTTCCACGACCACGGGCTATGCTTGATGACCCTTTTCTCAACTGTGTTTATAAACACTACCAAACACACTGTAGCAGGGATGGCAGCCAGCTGACTGGTGTTTGTAACATGGAATGGATTTGTCTTAACCGGTTCCCCACAGGTGACACTGTGCCCCTGAGGGGTTCCCAGTGTGGACCAGAGCTGCTCAACCTCGAGTGGACAGGGGTCCCCGGGGGCTTGTGAGAACACACGGGCCTGGGCCCCTTATCCAGAGACGGGTTGATCAGTATTCATGGAGGCAGCTAATCTGCATTTTTAATATGCATCCCTAATGACTCTGCGGGTATCCCTGCATTGTGACCCATAGCATCGGAGACGGTAGGAAGCTCAGTTTTGTCCCATCTTAGCTGTGTGACCTTGAGCAAGTCACCCTACTTTACTGAAGCTTAGTTTCTAAATTTTAAAGATGTGGCAGTGGCATATGAGTTGGGTTGTTTTCAGCTGCAAGTAACAACACCTCCCCCCCCCATATTTATCTGGCTTGAACAATAATGAGATTTTACTGGGCTTGGCAATCTAGGAGTCCTGAATTTAGGGCCAGGGTGGCTGTGTTAATCAGGGTCATGGGCACCCAAAGCAGAGGGGAGCAGAACAGCACAACGTACACCTGTTGCTCGCCAACAATCTGTCGCAGCCAGGTGGGTCTCTGCTCCACTCTTGACGCCGAGATCCAGGTGCCTGCCCCCTCGCAACACCTAGCTACCAAGAGCGTCCTGGGCGGGGCAGAGAGGGAGGGCATGGCAGGCTCGTACCTGCTTTAGCCAAGAAGTGACACACGCCACTTCCACATAGAGTTCACCGGCCAGACCCCGTCGTACGGCTCCAATCTAACTGCAAGGACTTCTAGCCTCCAGAACTGTGAGAAAGGAAATGTCTGTTGCCAGTCTATGGTGCTTGGCTGCGGCAGTCCTGGCAGACTAATGCACCAGGTGAGCGCTTGGAATGTTTGCTAAATGCCACCTGCTTCTGCCAGACTGGGATTGAGGTATAATTGTACCGGGTTCGGGTTCTGTTTCTCGGTTCTGTTTCTTGGACTCTACCCTGATCAACTTTGTGAGTCGGCTCTGTGTTCAGGGTGGCCCCCCTCCTGGTTGCAAGATGACAGCCAAGCGCACGCAGGCTTCAAGCACACTTGTTACTGTTCCGGGAGTGACCGGGCACTTCCTCCCAGTCACAAACAGAGCTGCTGAGCTGCGTTCTGGGTGAACTGCCTGAGGGCACATGCTGCCCACCCTCCATGCAATCAGGGTCCATCTTTGGTGCTGGGGGGAGGGGCGAGCCCATGCTAACCACAGGACCGCGACCTCACAGGGAGGCTCCGGATGGGCGTGGAGAGGCAGCCTTGATACCCACAGCACATACCTGCATCCCAGGGCGGGGGAGGAGGGTTGGTGAGATTTCAATACTATGACCCCGGTAAAGCACTCGGCCAGTAGCTGGGAGCTCATCAGTCCTCAATAAATATTAGTTGTGGTTATTATTATTTAACTAAAAATGTTATTAGGTGTTGGGGCACAGACAATACTGTCCTGACACCTGAATTAGTTCAGGTGATGCCCGCTGCTAGAACAGGCAGTGCCCACACTTGAGAGGTTTAGCAAGATGCGAATGCATCTCTCATCTGGAAAGGTGGCACCCTGCTGCCCACCGTGGTGCGCCAGGACCTCAGGCTGCCTCGCTGCCAGCCAGGGAGGTGGAGGAAGGAAGGAAGGAGGATTCTGGGGCAGCCTCTGATGGGCCAGCCTGGATGTAGCTTCTTGCTTTCACCCCCTTCCACGGAGAGGCGCTTGGCCACACGGCCACGCTCAGCTGCCGGCAGGGCTGGGAAACGAAGTCCGGCCTGTGCCCGGGAAGCAGTGGGAAGCCTTCCTTGTTCATCTCATCTTTCTCACCAAAGCAGGTTTGTACACTAACACCCACGGCCACATGGGCGCTAGGTTGGAATTGTTTGTGTAAATTATCAATTAGTAGTTCCAGGTCCACAGGCTCTGAGAAACCTTTCTTCTTTTGTCATGTTATATTTACTCATGTGCTGTAGACAGGACAGGTTTTGTAATTGATCCTAATTTGGAGATGAACCCTTTGCAGCTGAGAGCTTACTGGGCTTGCTTGGGCTCCCTCAGCATCTTGGTCCCGGGCTCTGAAGGGAAACTGAGTTTTCAATGCACCTGATTTAGGGGTGCCCTGAGCCCCGGGGGCACCCTCACGTTCACTTTCCTCATCTCTTCACTGTCTGTCTCTTGCTGCCTCCATCAAAACTGTTGCTAAACCAGATGGCCTTTATTTCATCAAATACTTTCAAGTATTTTTTTTTTGTCACCTACGAACAGTTCCTGCTTAAACAATTTCTTCTCACAAAATATGTTGGTGGTTTTAGGGTCTGCCTGCCTTCCCTTTACCTTCTCCAGGAAAAGCAAACATGTTAAGCCCTTTTGCAAAACAGAAACTTCCCATGTTTGAGCAGGAAAGGGTTCATCTTTATTCTGATGCTTGGGGTGGAGAGCCATGGAGAATTCCAGCAAAAAAGCCTTAAACAGCAAAAAAAACAAGCACTTCTGGGGTTCGGTGGCCCAGGAGTGTCATCAAGGACCAGGGTCCCTTCCCTCTTTCTGCTTGGTCGCCTCTGTGGGATGGGGGCTTTGTAGGCTTGTTCTCTCCTGGTTGAAAGAAGGCTGCTGCTGCTCCAGCCATCACTCCACATTCAGCCCATTTACAGGCAGACCTCTCTCACCTCACATGCCTCTCTTCATCAGGGAGGAAAACTTTTCTAGATACTGCAGCTGCTGCCCAGGTTTCTTCCAAGCCCACCTGCACGCTTACCCAATCCATGCTCCGTCGCTGGGGCACTGGGTCCCCTGCATGTGGCACACAGGCCAAGGCGGTCCCTTCCCCAGGGTCACCTAGTTCACACCTGCGAGATACTGCTTTCTTCTTCCTCTTCCTTTTCTAAGCTGAGGGCTGGGGTTTTCCTTGGGGCCTCCAACTTCCTCTACTCGATGGCTGGGAGAGCAGGCTGCTGGCCCTGATGTTCTAGGCCCCTGGATATGTTTCTGGACATTTCTAAAGGCTCTGCATCCCAGCCTTCAAGGGGTGGGCCACACCTGGGGTCAGGTTTTCACTGGCTCTTGCTCTCCCTTCTCCTGTCTGAGGTCCCTGGGACTAGACAAGGCAGGTGCTGAGTTTCTAATGTCTTTGACCTCACGGCCTCCTACCTATAATGGGCCTTTCCCATGGAAGGGAGTCCTCCTACCCTAGGGAGAATCCCGACGAGCTGAGGCTCCTCTGCTTGCACCCCTTGTGCTGAGGGACTTAGGAAGTCCTCCTCAGTGAGAATGGCCTTCAAGTGACAGTCCTGCTGAGATGCAAGCAAAAATCCCACTTGACAGTGCAGTTGAGGGAAGATTTGTCTTTCGGTAAAATACCAAGTGTAAGGCACGTGAACGTGTGCCTGGCAGATACAGAGCACTCAGCTATAGTGGCTGCTCCATTCTGATTATTGCTAATGAAAACAACTGTCCCCCATGTCAGAGTCGGTCCTGCCCGGAGGCCTGGACAAGAAAGGCCCTACCTTGGCTTCCTGTGGGGCCAGGAGTCCGTGGGGCTGAGAGGACATGCCCCGCCCCTCCCTTCCAGACCGCACTCCTGCTACCTGGGACTCTGGAACTCCCACCCAGTGGTCCCAAGCCTGCTTCTCCCCGGGGTCTGCCCTCAAAGCTGCAGCAAGCTGTGCACCCTTAGGCCCAAGGGGTGGCCATGGGGTGGCGGTATGTGAGGAGGGGGGTGGAATTTGGAGTTTGGAGAGCTGGACGCCCACAGGTGCCTGTGAGATGTCTTGGGAGGTGGGGCAGAGCTGGGTGGGGGCAGGAGAAAAGGGAGAAAGCGGGGTGTGGGCTGCAGGCTAGTGGACATGGGCCACCTCCTCCCAAGCCACCAGATTCCAGCATTGTCCTGGGAGCCCAAGACTTCTAAATTCAAACCGGGGTTTCCAGGTTGCCATAAGGTGTATTTATC
Source organism: Cheirogaleus medius (assembly GCA_008086735.1). Lineage (NCBI taxonomy): Eukaryota > Metazoa > Chordata > Mammalia > Primates > Cheirogaleidae > Cheirogaleus > Cheirogaleus medius. The sequence continues at coordinate 108,598,447 of VBSM01000272.1, read as the reverse complement.
AAGGTAGACACAACCGAACAGTTTGTTAACTTGATTCATGACTGTTAAATATCTAGGCATGTGGTTTGTGGGCCTCCCTTTTTATACACGCCGTGAGCCAGTGTGAAGATGGGCCTCGCCGGAATGGTGTTCGCAAGTTGCTGTCTCAGCACCTTACCCATCGACGAAGCAGTTTTTATTTCTATTATCGCCTTCCATTGCTCTCTCTTAACTTTCAAATCAACTGCGTTCTCAGGTGTGACTATGATTCCCAGCTGACAGCGTTGAATGCTCTGAAGCTAACATATCAATATCACATGATTCAACAGCGTAGTTTAAATTTCTTTCCTAAAAGAGAAACGATCAAGGCCCCGTCTGCGTAGGAGCCAACGTACACTCAGCGCCGGGGCGTTCTCCAAGCAGCAGACGGTTCTTGCTTGTCCTGAGTAACACAGAGTGGCTTTGTTTCCCCAGCAGGTGTTTTCTCAAAGCTTTCATTCTCTACATGTCTCCTAGTGACCTTGCTTGAAAAATGCCACCTCCTAACAGATCCCGGATGCCTGGCAAGGAACCCTCTGCAGGGACGTTTGAGCACCATCCTTGTGCTCAGAACGGTTCCAGGTTCCGCCACAGACAGAAAATTACAGGGCGTGGCTCCTGCTGGCAGGGTCGTGAACAGAGCTGAGGGAATAAGAGTTAGCAGTGAAGAAATTCAGAATGAGGGCACACATATTTCAATACCGTAGAGTGGGGGAAGTCCGGAGCGAGGGTCGGCAAATATTTTCTGCTAAGGGCCTGACTGTACATATTTTGGGCTTTGAGGGCCACACGGTGTCTGCTGCAACCACTCAACTCTGCTGTCGCAGCTCGGAAGCAGCTCTAGGTGATACGTATGTGAGTGATCATGGCTGTTGCTACGGACTCCACGTGTCCCCTCAAAATCCTTATGTCAAAACGCTAACCAGCAACGTGATGGCTTTGAAGGTAGAGCTTTTGGGAGATAATTAGGTCTAGATGAGTCCATGGGAGTGGAGCTCCCATGATGGGATTAGTGGCCTTGTGAATAGATGGAGAGACCAGAGCTCATTCTCTCTCGCTGCCATGGGAGCACATAGCAAGAAGGCGGCCGTCTGCAAGTCAGGAAAAGAGCCCTCACCAGAACCTGACCACGCCGGCACCCTGAGCTCCAACCTCCAGCCTCTAGGACTGTGAGAAATAAATGTTTGTTGTTTAAATCTCCCAGCCTATGGTACTCTGTTATGGTAGACTGAGCTGACTAAGACAGATATATTCCAATAAAACTTATTTAGGGACACCAAAATTTGAGTTTTATTTAATTTTCACCTGTCATGAAATACTGTTTTTCATTTGAATTTTTCCAATCATTAAAAAATTTTACAGGTATTCTTAGCTTGCTAGACATACGAAAAATACGGCAAGCTGAATTTAGCCTGTGGACTATAATTGTTGTCCCCTAGTCTAGAACAGTGTCTACTGAGCTGCTCAGTAGAACAAAATTACTTCATGAGCTGTTAATAGGCATTCAGAGAAAATAAGACCAGGAACTGCTACATACCCTGTATCATAGTTAGAGAGTCATAGTGTACAACAGCATATTAAAGGCACTGAGAAGGCCTGCAGGAAAGAAACATGTTCAACAGGTTCATGCTGTTTATTGTGGCATTGCCCAAACTTGGTCATGAGATTCCTCCTCCTCTGTTATTTTTCCTCCTCTCCTCCTTCTTCTTCTTCTTTCTTTCTTTCCTCCTCCTCCTCCTCCTCCTCCTCCTCCTCCTCCTCCCATTCCTCCTTCCTCACTACAGAGTGTGTATTAAATTGCAGGCTGGGTTTTCTGAAGAACCCACATTGGGAAATCTTGGCCCAGAGACACTAACGCTGCCACCGAGGGTGCAGTTTGGAAGTGGTGGGAGGAATTCAAGTGAGGTTTTTGGAAAAGCTGGAATTTAAATTTACACAACTTTCTTATGGGTTCAACTTCAGCTAGAGGGAGATGCCTAACTTTTTCCCTTGACAAACAGTCCTGCCCCCTTGAGGGGTAAGTGTCCTCTGCCACGTTGTCGCTGGGGAGTCCCAACTCTGAGGTGGAAGGGACCTTTGGGGGAAGCTGCTGCTGACTTGTGTCCCAGGGTCTGTGGGTCTGTCCACGGTGGACCACGGACTCTTGATCCCCGGCCAGGCTGGTCACTACGCAGGATCTGTCCTTGACCCTCCCCTTTCCTTCACACTCCAGATCCGAGTCATCAGCAAGAAGTCTTTCTCAACTCGACATTCAGAATCCACCACTTCTCAGGCCCTCAATCCTGCCCCATGGTGGGTAGCGCCCCAGCTCCCACCGCTCCTGGCCTGCAGTGTTCGGAGTATCTAGATTTACTCATTTCTCACCCTTCTAGCCATTTAATAGTGTGCACACTGGATGCTTTCTAAGATGCATACCATGCTATTAAAACAGAGCATGGGTCTAATTCATAGTGCAGGCTTGAAGAGGAAAAGCTTCCTCTCTGTGCTCTGAAGTGTCACGGGAACAGGCTGATAGCAGAGTAACAAGAGAAAGGCGGACACATCATCGACACGCGCACACTTGGGAGCCACACAAACACGAGGTGCAAAGAGACGCCAGATGGCTGCAGCTCATCTCCCCTGTTCCTGGGGGAGAGGGAAGTGGGGAGCTGTAGGCAATTTTAGAAGGGTAGTCAGTGATTTTTTAGGGGGAAATCAGTGGGCCTGAAGGGCAAACAATAGATTGTGGGGAAGTCACAGGAGGGGAGGGGTGGAACCGCACTGTGAGCAAAGGTCGTCTTACGACGTAGCTACAGTCTCAGCAGAAGAGTACACGAAAAGTCTCTCTGGGTGTGGTGGTGAATTTCAGTCTCTTCTCTTGTGGTTAATCTTTCTTGGTTATTTGATGAGATTCCTAGGGAAGGAGTTTAAGACAACTGCATTTATTCTAGCAAGAAATGTCCTCAGATGAAGAAATTCTAGAGAGAGCCCTTCCTTGCATTTAGAGGAGGGGAAGAAACAAGAGAAGGTTAGAAAGTCTTTGACTGTGAGGCAGCTTCTAGGGCCTTCTGATTTCCTTTCATTCAAAAGTGCTTGGCATTCCAAAGCACCGTAGATGGAAGTATCTTTCTGTGAGCCCCGACAATAAATAATGTATACGTGTGTGTATGCGTGTATGTGCATATAGAGAGGGGAAGGGTGGAGACTCTGGGTTATTTTTATAAGTGATTGTCCTACACACATAGAATAAAAGCCAATCTTCCTCCTGAGAATAGCAAAAAAATGAAGAAAATATACACTCTCTGAAGGCATTAGACAGTTAACAAGGCAATTGAGGAATTTTAGGGACAAGATCTGGGGAGAAATAAAATAAAGAACGGTGACCCAGCATTTGCGATCATTTCCCCTGGGCATCCTCCTTCAGGAGAGGCGGCTGAGAGAGTGAGAAGCTGGCAGAGGTGTTGGTGGATGGACCCCAGGGGCAAGAGCACAGACAGCAGCATTCAGCGTCTGCAAGGAACTGGAGGCTTTGGACTCCCCTCCTTCCAGTGCTCTCAGTATTTGGGTTGGGGAAACCACACAGGGCTACAGTCTAGGAGTAGGCTAGACTAAAAAGGCTTGACCAGAAATAGTCTGGCCCTCACAATAATGAAGCCCAGCTTTGATTTGTTCCAACCCCAGATGAGATTAAGATTGGGCATCGCTAGTGCCCATAGTAAATTTAATTTCTCTGGAAAAAAATAACGTCTTCTGAGATCTTTATGTATGTCATGTACAATGTCTGTCACTCATTCAAAATAACCTGGTGCATGAGGAGATGAAACAATGTTATGGAGTGGAGAGAGAGAGAGATTTAAAGGCAAAAAAACACAAAAAAACCCAAAAAACAAAACAACAGGGACTCAGAATAGTGTATTTAAAATAATTATGCTTAATATAGTTAAGGAAATAAACATAAGTTGGGGATTTTGGCAGAGAAGTAGAAAGTATAAAAGAGAATCAAAAGAAAATTTTAGAAATGAAAAATATAATACCTAATTAAGACTCCAAGGCTTAATACAGATTAGACACAGATGAAGAGAAAATTAGTGAACTGGAACAAGAAAAATACCTAGAAGGAAGCACAGAGAGAAGAAAGCAGAAAAGAGCCAGAGACATAGGACACAGTGTAAAGGTCTAACGAGCAAATATTTGAAGTTCCAGAAAGAGAGAAAGCAGAAATTGAGACAGAAGTAATATTTGAAGGGATAATGACTGAAAAACTTCCAAAACAGATGTCAGACATCAAACCACACATTTCAGAAGGACTCTGAACCCCAAGCCAGACAAGTATGAAAAAAGTCACATCTAGGAGCATCACAGTAAAAGCAGACCACCAAAGACAAAGGGAAAAACTTGAAAAAACAAAAATCGAACCTGAATGCATAACAATGGACAATAAAGACTACATGACCTGGCTCTATCTTTCCAATCCCACTTATCACCAGCCTCTACCTTATTTTTTCACTCTAGCGTTCTTGATTGAATGTTTCTTGAACACCCACAAGCTTATTTTGAAGTCTGCACTGCAGTTCCCTCTCTCTAGAAAATTCTTCCCAAGATATTTCTTTGGCTTCTTCCCTCACTTTATTCAGGTGTCTGTTCAAATGTCACCTCCTCAGAGACGTTTTCTCTGACCACCCGAAGAACCCTCGTCACCCTGCCCGTGGCTCTCTCTTTCTCCTTCTATGGTGTTATTTTTCTCTGCTACTTGAGGGGATAGTACATGTGTATTTAAATGTGATTTGGTCTCTGTCACTAGAACATGAACTTCAGGAGGGCAGGGACTTTGTTGTGGTCACCACTGTATTCAGAACACTTAGCACCATGCTTGGCAAAGAATAAGCCCTAGAATATTGATGGAGGCATCAATGAATGAAGGAACGGATGAGGGAAAGCTTGGCTCTTGGTAGGTGCTATAGGTAATGAATGAATTCCAAATTATCCTACACAGTGAGAGACAGGACACTTCCTTGCTATGGGTGCATCGAGGGGCCTGTGAATCCCCGGGTTCCTGAGGAAAACAGTTCTTTGCAGGAGGTAGACTGTTGCTTCCCTTCCCTATGAAAGAAAAACGTGTGTTGGCAAATCCTGGGAGCCTCTGGGAACGTCAGGCTCCTTTTCAGAGAGCCAGCATTGGCTGTGGTTAGGATTATGTGTTCTGTGGATGCTGAGTCTAATGTTGAAAACTTTGTCATGGTCAATTAATCTACTTTAAAAGAGCAGGTCAATGCAATCGAGATGTTTTTCCCTAAGATAACTGAGATGAAGCTTAAAAGAGATTTAAATTTTTTTTTTTAAAAAGCCCTTTTATTTATTGAACAGTGAAAGGCAAAGCCATCTGTGACCATAATGACAGTCTTGAGCGGAAGGCTGTAAAGATGCTAAAAACAACTGAATATGTCCATAAAATGTCCACCAAGATCCTTCTATTCCTTCTCTCGCTTTTTCTCTGTTAGCCACCCCCGGGTAACCTGGGAATAAATGGCTCTGAGTGTTTGCTGGTGTCGTTTGATAAGTTCAGAGGTTAAGCAGCACTCAGGGGTCACGGCACTAACATCTGAGTTGTTAGATGTGAGTTTCCTGGAGACAGAGATGGGCGTCCTCAGCCGCGGGGGCCAGATTTCCTCTTGGGATGACTTTTGACCCCGTCCTTTTCCTAGGGGTGACCGACACACAATGCCTTGCTATGTGCCGCTGGGTCGGTTTACAGCAGGAGTCATTAGCGGGGCCTGCGGCTGGGAGCCCAGGGCCACTCTGGGGCTGGCATGTGCCGCCCTGGCCTCTAATCAGCGACTCTGGTCCCCTCCACGCACGAGCATTTGCAGATTTCCGAGAACCTGAGGTGGGGGTGGTGGCGCGAGGACACCACGACACGATCGAGAGTCAGGCTTTGTGCAGCAGACACGCCAAATCGGGGCTGAGAAGGTTCCCGCCACGCTGCGCCGAGAAGCTCTCGATTTCGTCCCCGGATTAAAGGGGAAGCCCAGCCTGTCACTCTGCCTCTTTTGATCTCCCTGCAGCTTTCAGATGGAGACAGGTTTTGGCCTGAGGGTCATCGTCACTTCGCAAATCAAGGTGCAGGAGACTTTTCAGCGTGACCCGACTTTTCGGATGGCAGCACAATGTCAGACACACTCTAATTCCCAGGCCCTGGTGTAGGTAGGTGACGGTGGAAGGTCTCCAGACGGAGCTCTCTTAGGCGTGCACCCCGGGATGCCGGGGCCGGCCCGACCTGGTCAGCACGGACGCCGTAATTAGGAGGAGGAGAGACTGCCGGTGTCCCTGACAGCTCTGATCCCAGGCGCAGTGACCAGCCGGCCGGCCCCGGTGGAAACGGGCCGACACTTCTGCCTCTGATGAGAAACAGATGCAGATGAGACGCCGTGGTGGCAGGAGCCCTCATTAGAGGGAGGAGTTCTGCCACCCAGGGCACCACGGGCAAAAGGCAGCTTTTGATCGGTTCTGGTTTTCAACGATGGCGATTCTTTCATCAGCGCTTGGCAGAGCTGACCCTGACCTGCAGTTCCCCGCTGGAGAAAGCCACACCAGCCGGCTCTGCCTGTGCGAGACCCCCCCCCCCCCCCCCCCCC
>VBSM01000272.1:108569809-108586379 GCA_008086735.1 Cheirogaleus medius | reverse complement strand
GGGGTACAAATATTACAGTTATGTATATTGCCCATGTCCCCCTCCCCCCTCGAGTCAGAGCTTCAGGTGTGACCATCCCCTAAACGTTGCACATCTCACTCATTATGTTTGTATATACCCATCCCCTTCTCCCCTCCCACCCGCCCGACACCCGACAAATGTTATTCCTATATGTCCACTTAGGTGTTGATCCATTAATACTAGTTTGCTGGTGAGTACATGTGGTGCTTGTTTTTCCATTCTTGAGATACTTCACTTAGTAGAATGGGATCCAGCTGTATCCAAGAGTATACAAGAGGTGCTATATCACCACTGTTTCTTAAAGCCGAATAGTAGTCCACGGTATACATATACCACATTTTGTTTCTTAATAAAAACACGCCATTGTCCTCCTGGGTTGCTGTGGGGAGGAGTATTTTCTGGAGGTTTCCTCATCCCCAGACGATGGCCAAGGACTCTGATAGCTCTCCTGTGACCCTGGGGAGTGTCCCTTTTCTTTCCTCCTCAAACTTGGACCAAAGACCCCTGGGACGAGGCAAGAAAGTTCCCGAACCCTCTGCTCCAGGTTCAGGGGTGACACAGCGGTGGCACCACAGGCGCAGGTCACCCTGCCAGCAGGGAGAGCTCTGCCCCGCCTGGAAGGCCCCTGCCTCTGCAGGGGACGGACCAGGACAGAGGTGCTGGCACCGGCTCTGACACGGGACAGACCCAGATCTGATCCTGTTCTGAGGTTTACCGTATGTGTGGGTTTGGATGGGCCATTTCACCTTTTGAAGCTTTATTTTCCTCATTTGCAAAAAGAACAATAAAACCACAATGTACAAAATTGCCACGAGGATCAGATAATATAACACATGACAAGTACCGAGTGTGCACGAGTCTGTCCAGGCTGCTATAACAAAACACCACAGGCTGGGGGCTTAGGCAATAGACGTGTGTTTCCCCACAGTTCTGGGAGCTGGAAGTCCAAGCTCAAGGCGTTGGCAGGGCTGATTTCTCCTGAGGCCTCTCTCCTTGGCTCGTAGATGCCGTCTTATCCCTGTGTCCTCACACGGTCATCTCTCTGTGCCTGTCTGTGTCCTAATCCCCTCTTCTTACAAGGACACCAGTCAGATTGGATTAGCGCCCACCCTCGTCCGCCTGGCGTTTCCTGGGGTTGCTGTAACAAAGTCCCACAAACTGAGTGGCTCAGAGCACAGGAATGTATTCTCCCACCGTTCTGGAGGCCGATTTCCAGGTGTCGGCCGGGGTGGTCCCTCCTGGAGGCTGAGAGGGAGAAGCTGTTCCAGGCCTCTGCGCTGGCGTCTGGTGGCCCCACAGTCCCGGGCGTCCTTGTCTGGTGCCGGCATCGCTCCAATCTCTGCCCCCACCTTCACAGGGCTCCTCCCTGTCTGCTCCTTTCCTGTCTTCTAGAAGGACACGTGCCATCGGATTTAGGGCCCACCCTAACCCAGGCTAACCTCATCCAGAGATCCTTATCTTAGTTACACCTACAAAGACCCTATGCCACACTCTGAGTGCTGGGTGGACATATCTTCTGGTGAGGGACTCCACCCAACCCACGACCCCCGGGCAGGTCTTACAAATCCTGATGGCAATGACGTTAAAGTCCCTGGGCTGGGCTCCTGGCTGCAAAGCCACATCTGTGTTTTCCGTTGCCTTTTATACAACAGCAGAATTTAGCCCAAGACTGGCCTGGTGCAGATCCATCTGGGGGAGGGTTCAGCGTGGTTTGCACCCAGGGGCTGGTCTGGCCCTGCTCGGATCCGGGTGGGTGGGTGCATGTCTTTTTTGGTAAGTGAGGCCCATGGGAGAGCCACTGTGGCCACGCTGCACCGGCTCCAGCTGTGCCGTGTTATTCCTGGCTGTTCCACTCCTGGACAGCCTTGGCTGGGCTGTGCCGCCTTGTAACCCGAATCGCTGGTGCTCACGTGAGGGTCCGGAACAAAGAGCTTCTTCAGTCCTCCACGTACTGATGGTTTCCCGTGAGAAGCCATGAAGCCAGTTCTGCTGGCTTTGTCAGCTGGGTTCCAACAGGGAGCTTTTGATCCACAAAAGGGGTATTCAGAGCTCCCTCTTGTCTTAATTAATCGCAGACCCTCCAGCCAGGCCCTGTGGGCCTGCAGAGCCCCCGTCTGGTTTCCATTCTGCCCGCAGGCTGGCCCGGTGGAGACCCCGGCTAGCCCCTAGCGGGGTAGAAGAGTGAATTTGAGCCTCAGGCGTCAACCTGGGGGTGAGTGTCCAAGGCTGGCGTCTCAAGCTTTGGGGTCTGGATCACTTTTATGGGACGGGGTGAGGGCCTGGCTGAACCCCTGCATGGGGAGGGGCTGGCTCGGGGCTGCACATCTCTGCCTAAAGACAGGACAAAAGTGTCTGAGAGCGCCGACCTTGGTTGGCACTAGGTGGGGGGTTCTAATCTCAGCTTCGCCACGACCAGCTGTGGGGCCTGGAGCAGTTTCTTCTGTGCCTGACTCTCCCCACCGGTGAGGTGGTTATGACAACAGCAACTATCTCAGGGGGGTGACAGCATGTGACAGTTAGCTCCAGCACCAGGACATGCTCACTGTCAACACTGTAACCATATTAAGGTCTCGACTGTCCCAGAGAACTATCACATTTCAGAAGCACAGTTTGGTCATCGCAGATCAATGGAAAGGAAATTCCGTCCTTTATTTGTGCCTCTGGAAAGACATTAAAGGGGCTTCAATTTATAATTCCCGGCAGGCCTCCTTGTTTCCCCTTTTCTCTGGCGTTCCGATTTCCCTGCACTCTCTGATCGCTTGCCACTCCTGACCTTCCAACGCCTCCCTCTGGCTGTGACCGAAGCTCTTTCTGCCTGACCCTCCCACCCCCAGTTCTCCTCCTGGGAGCTCAGGAAGGAGAGAATTGGCAGAGCCAGATTCCCCCAGAGGGGGCCAGAGGAGGGGAGCGGCTGAGGCTGCCCAAGGTTAATAGTTATATTGATATTGATATTGAGCGGGGAAGCTGGGACTGGAACCCAGGTCTGTTGCTGCCAAAGCCCAGGCTCTGCTTATTCCCTGGACAGAGGGGGTGGGAGGGGCCTGCATGAACCCCTTGGAGCAGGTCCACTGTGAGGCACGGTTTCCAGGGACACTGCTGCCTTCCTGTGTCTCTAAAGGACCCAGAGCTCCCTCCCAGGCTGCGGGACAAACGCCCAGCTGACCTGGCAGCATCCTGGGGGCCTGTAGAGCCAGAGCCACTCGCCAGCGACAGCGGCCGTGGGCTTCTTGTGATCGGTCTTTTACACGGTCCCCCCATGAACACTTACTGAGCACCTTAATGATGAGAACTCCCTTGGGTGCTGAGCAATTTGAGGGAATGAAAATAAAACAATGAATATTGACCCTGCCCTCATCAGCCTGGCATTTGTAGTGGGGAAATGTGACAAAGGTTCAAGGGAGCCCCAGAGCGCCAAATCCTCACTGAAGGCAGCAGCTTCTGCATGTCTGGAGAGCAGACGGTCAGCCAGGCTGGAGAGGTCCAGGCACGTGTCATGGGTGAGGGAAGCAGGGCTGGGCTGGGAGGGGAAGGGGAGGGTGGGAAGAGGGGAGGCAAAGCCCCGCAGGGCTCCACGCGTGGACTGGTTATCAGTCAACGAGTCAGCCTGGAACAGAAATGCAGGCGTCCAAGTCAACTTAAAGGGGATCACCAAAGGGTCCCCGGTCTTGCTCAGAGCCTCACTAGAGTTAGCCATCCTGTGCATACAGGAGCAGTGGGGTATTTATTTTATGCTTCAAACTAGCACAGAAAGCACACCCAACGCTGGACTTTGCATTCCTGGGACTCCACGGCTAAATGCATAAGGCTACACAGTGATTTAGCAGCTGCAGAGCAAGACAGACCAAATTGTAGTCTTCAAGAAGTGAGCAAAACAGAGAGTGAGGCCTGCTTCCTCTCCACGCAGCAGCCTGCCCTGCAGATACATCTGTGCAAGGAGCTGGTGTGTTTGCTGGAGAGAGGGCACAGCTCACTCTAGGCCAGGTGGGCTCTGCTGGGCTGTGAGCAGCAAGGAACATTCTCTCACTTCTCTTAGGAGCTAGGGAGAGCCCCTGCGCTGACTCTGTGCCCAGGACAAGTCCATGGCCTTGGGAGGCTCGCAGTCTATGCCGGTGGTTCTTACCTGGAGGGCGGGGCCCCACGCGCACAGTTCCTGACTCAGCAGGTCTGGGGTGGGGCCTGAGAATGTGCATGTCTAACAAAATCCCAGGTGATGCTGGTGTCACTTGTCTGAGGATCACACTTTGAAAGCCACTCATCCAAGATGGGATCTCAAACTCTGGAGGCTTAACAATCATCAGGGCCTAGTTTCTAGAGATTTTGATTCAGCAAATCTGCCACGGACTTGGGAAATGCAGGCATTTTGAAAAGTGTCCCTGGGAATTCAGATGCACATCAATGTTTGAGAGCCATAGGCACTTCGGGGTGGGTCCTCAGACCATCCCGCTGGGAAGCTGGATTCTGGAACCGTGGGGCAAGGTCTGGAACCTGTTTCCTTAGCAAGCTCCCCTGGTGACTCTTGCACTGAGCATGTTAGAGACACTGGCCAGGTGGAGAGAAGGTGGGAGTGGGGCTCCTCCTTCCCCAGGCAGCAAGTGTCTGTTCCACCTCCCACTGCCAGGTCCGGCCATGCAGCAGTGCAGCCACTGGTGTGGGTCCAATAAGCGCCCTTTGTCCACTGTGTTTTGCTTGGCACCCAGCAAGCTGCCCACACCATTTGGTATCCTCAACTGTAGAAACACCCAGCAGTTGTTGGCCTTGCTCAAGCTCAACAGGGCTGGGTCCTGAACCTCACAATGTCCCCTGTCCCACAACTTTTAGCTGCTGTGGACTCTTTCCTTGCTAGGAGGCTCCTGGAGCCTGTTTGTAGCATTTTGGATCCTTACCTCTGATTTCCCAAGAAAGCAGAGATGCTATCCAAGGGCTGATGATGTGCAGATGCTTATTCAAATATGTGCTCCTGAATACTCACTCATTTTACGTGAACAAGGCTTATGCAACTCGCTGCAGTGAGTCACGACACCCCCGCCCTGCCCCACCCACACACACTCAGGAGCTAGACTGATGCTAAACACCCAAGCTTGCAAAACACAGTGCAGTTTAAACAGTACCTTGCATCCTAAGCAAAAATGCTCAGTTCCACCCCATGCAATTCTGTGATGGGTAGTTTGGGGAGATTCCCTTGCAAGAGAAGTCCCAGAAACTAGAGGGAGATTTAAGAGGTCAGAGGGCAAGGGAAGGGGGCAAAGGGCAGTTTTTGCTCAGGGACCCTATTTAGGGGCTGTGGAACAGTCAGGAAGTGTAATTGATTCATCCAGAAACCGTGGAGCCTGTGAGCTCTCTCTGTCCTACACAGAACCAAGGGGTGAGGGTGGGTGAGCTTAGGATGGGGACCAAGTGCCTGGCTGGCTCCCACACACACTGGTGGAGTCTCTCAGTTTCTGAGTCTGTAAAATGGGAAGAAATGTCTTTCCTACTCCCCACGTAGGGAAATCTGAGAAGATTCTCGAGCATGAAGCTGGCTCCTTAGGAAGGTTACTGTCACCAGGCCACCAACCTGTCTCTGCCCTGTGACAGAGGCCAAGGGCCGGAGCCCTCCCTCTCCAGGGAGGGCTTCACCCTTATGTGGCCTGTCGTGGTACCCTCAACAGTGGCACTCGGGCAGCAGGTGGTGGTATGGCACTTCAAGTTTGTGAGGAGCCAAAGGACTCTCAGGCCAATAAGCAAGTGCACATCTGGTCTAACGACCGTAGCCACTTGCTGTCCCACGCACCCAAGCTCAGACCCAGGGGCTGGGCAGGAGCCTGGGGGCAGAGAAAGGGAGCGTGGGAGGCGGGGCTGGGCGTGGCCAGCACAGAGCGCATGCGCGGGCTGAGCAGGTGCGCAGGCAGCCCTGTGGGGTTTGCCTTGGGAAGGCAGGTGCCAGGCTGCGCTCTGCCACCGGCAGATGGGTCGAGTGACTCTGGGCATTGCATTTATTTGAGTTCAGCTTCGTTATTTAAAAAGTGGCAACAGACCCAGCTTGCCAGCCTCGCAGTTACGGGGTTCTAGCGCGGTGGCTTGCACACTGTCTATAAACTGCTGCGTGGGAATAAAACGTATTTATAGACAGCCATCTCAGCTCCGCAGAAAGGCTTCGAGCCAGTTCAGTTATCATAAAGTGGGAATGTGGGGAACATTTTGATGGACAGCGATCTCCCTGTAGCCGCCCTCGGAGCCTGCACCCCTCGTCCAGTGTGCGTGGGCGGCGTCGGTCCCCCGTGTGTGTCCTCAGCTCCGTGTGTCCCCAGCTTCCGCTTAGGCTGAGCCATGAGCTCTGTGGGCTCCTTGTTAGGAGAATATTTTTAAATGTATAAATAAAACACTCCAGATTACAAAGGAAATCAATTACACTGACACACAGTTATCCAGATATTTAAAAAAAAATTGTGCATTTTGTGGAAAGATCTAGTAACAGTTCTGATAAGTACTCTAATTTCAACGTAGTGTTGGACGTAAACACTATCCTGAGATTTCTGGGAAAAAATGTGATGTTTTATGAAAGTGTCTGTGATTTCTAATTGATGACCAAGTGTCAGGCAGTGTCCCTGCTTCTGTGGTGGTTGTGTACATTCACAATGGAAATGAATACTAACTTTCAGTTAGAGATTAATGAACTTTAAAAAATGTCATTGTTTCCCTCTGCAAGTTCTAGGCCCACTGACTTCTCTCTACAGCCACTTTGGAGGTCTGTGCACGCCTGAGTACGATGCCGGAATGACAGCTTCCTTGTGAGGGGCGTCTGCCCGGCTTCCCATAACTGTGCTGTGCTCTTTGCCTCCTCCTTATGGAGAAGCAAAGGAGAGGGACGCTTGGTCCTGAGAAGCCAGAGGCTCCAAGCCTAACCTTCAGGGAGACATGGAGCCCTGGCGATTTTTATTTTCTTAACAATTAACTTAAAAGAATGTTAAGGATGTTGTGACTTGGGGAAAAAATCGAGACTCTCAAAAAAAGGACATAAAGACCCAAACCGCAAACTCCCAGCATGATGGATGGACTGGAACTGAGAAGGGGCCTTCGGTGCCACCCCTCCCTGGACCCCACTTTCCTGACCACACACCGGCCAGCGATGGTGTCTGTCTGGGATACTGCAGCGCAGATATTTTGCTGTAACAAGCTGTTTGGTGACTAGAGCTGTTTTATATAATGCATTTTTAAAGTAAATGTTTTGGGACCTCTGTGTAAGTATTGTAAAATAAGGATTGTTTCTCTGGGGTGATATGTCACAGGATTTGTTGCAGTTTACGACCGCCCCCAGGTTCTGTGAGCTATGCTGAATGCTGCGAGAATCACTGCTCTAATCTTTGCTTCCTGAGCTTCTGACTCAGTGTCATGAATTCAGAACTTTCTTGGGTACAAGCTTGGCTTCTAACTTTTGCAAAGGGGATGTAGAAAATCTCATGGGTGCAAAGAAGCACTGGTTGGTACCTGTTAGAGCCCTCTTTTCACATTTTTTAATTGGTTTAAATGGAATTAAATTGTTACATTGAGAATTAATTTCATGCCCTTGTCTCTTCCGGAAATAAGTTAACATCCCATTGCTCTTTATACGGAAAGCACTTGCTGATTATCTCTGCCTTGGGCTGCTCCTGCCCACCCTCCCTGGCAGCACAGTGGGACAAGATGGGGCCACAAGATTTCCCCTTCAGTGGCCGTGGGACCCCCCCTCCCCCGACAGCTGTTCTGGAAGGATGCAGAGGCCTTTAAACTTCCTGATGGTAACTCACAGCAAGACACTCATTTCCTGTTGTGTATGTGTGTAGACATATATGTAAAACCATAAACAGTTTAGTAAAATATGTATATACATACATGCTTATGTGGGTATGTATGAATATATGTATATATACGTTGTCTAAACATCTATGTGCAAATATAAATATATAATCAGAAAGGTTTATCCAAACAATATTCTCCACATACACTATGCATGCTGCACACCGATATTTTTGATTCTAGTCTATGTACGTATGTCCATCTACAGATGACACGTGCATGTGTATGCATGTACGTATTACTGAAAAGGTTTAACACAGTTCAGTGCTTCCCCCACCTATGGTATAGACTCTGACCTGTTCTGGTCTGTTCAGGTTTCATTTTATCACTTGCTGGCTGTGGCCATCTGAATGGATTTCATAACTTACTACTGGGTTGCGACCCTAAACTGACTGCAGCTTGAGAACAGGATCTTGCAGGCGTGGGCGGGAGGAAGCGAAGCCTGCCGCTACTACAGCCAAGTAGTTTCTCGGAGGCTCTTGTGGGGTCGGGTGGGGCGGGGTGGCCTGCCTCTAGTGGCTTCTGCATTCGGGTTCCTCAGTGGGCTTCCTCCCCTGTTCTCCTGGCCCTGACGTCGGCCCGTCTCCATTCCCCCAGCCTCTGTTTCTTTTTTCTTTTAACGCAATCCCTAGCCCCTTCCTTACGGCTCCTCTGAGCAGTCTCCGTGAGATTTCCTTGGCCCGGGTCCACACTGTCTCCCATCTAGCTGCAAGACAGCAGCCAGGTGGGGAAGCCGGGGGGCTCGCTAACAGCTTGTAGCTGGCTCCGGGTGGCCACTAAGATGTCATGTCTCATTCTGTCTCGTAGGCGCCCTGTGAAGCCGGTACTGTCAGAACCTGGTTTTACAGTCGAGGAAACCACCTCCTGTGTGACACGACATGCTCAGGTCCCGCAGCTAACAGGGGGAAGATCAGACTTTCAAACCCAGAACTGCCTGGCCCCAAGACCTGTGTTTTTAACCTTGTGCCGTCCACACTCTCACTGGCCTTTTCTGGAGGCTGTGGTTTAAGCGAAGAGTTCTGATCATGCCCTTTCCTAATGTGCTCTTCTTAATGGGAAGCAGCTCCTTAGAATTTGGTTGTCAACTTTGCCCAAGTTTAGGAACTTTTGAAGATGTCATTGGATGTACAGTTGATTTTGTTTTGCTTTTTAGAAATGCTAAGAATGATAAAAGCCGCAGTCATCGTTCCTTTGCTTACTATTTCATTGTTTTCTTACCTGTTCCCTTTGTACCTGTGTATGGCGGGGGTGCCTGTTGATATTTGACCGGTTGGAGGGAGGTCTATAATGCTGGTGAGGTTTAGGTGTTTCTGAGGAAGCAAAGCACTGTCCAGCTATGGGGTAGGCCTCCCTGTACAGGTAATGAGCTCCTCATTATTGGAGGTATCCAAGCCAGCTTTCGCAATAAAACCTCCTGGAATGTATCACTTTGAATGCCCTAGATTTAGCATAGTGCCTGCATACAGTAAGGGTTCAATACATGCTTGTTAGATGAATTAGCTTTTGACTTGGGTGACCTTTCTCCTCGATAAATCTCAGAAAGGGTGAATATTAGTAGGGACACTGAGGGATTGGTCGGAGTACTCAAACCCACCTAACTTTCCTAAAAATCAACAGGGATCCCCACTCATGCTCTTTGGGTGGTACGATCGCTGAAGTGGTTGGTGGAGAAGTGGGATGGAACCTTTGAACTTTCTTCCTGTAAGCGGTGGCTTCAGTGCCCTTGTCAGGATCTTTAAAAGGGACATTAATGAGCAGCAAAATGAATCTGAATTTCATCTTTTGCTGCTTCTTCCTTGGAGAGAGACAAAAGCAAAAAGTGGGTCAGCGAGGGGCCTGGCGGGATAGTGGGAGGGTTAAAACCAGAAAGAGGACAAGGAAAAGGATGTGTCAGACGCAAACAAGGACATTTAGAAGGAAAGCCTCAAAGGAGGAGAAAGGAAGCCAAAGCCTGTATGTGAAAAGGAGGGGAAAATGGAGATTAGACAATAAATGTGGCTGATGGCAGAGATTTGGTTCCACACAAACACAGCTTGGGAGTCAGCTACCATCGGGAAATCAGATACCCCAAATAGGCTGGTTCAAGGGGGTTTCAGGAAAATCTCCACCCAGTCTTCAAGTTGCTATGAGCAGCAACTATCCTTTAAAAACCATAGTCCTGTGGAGCCAAAGACAGTAGATTCGATGCTGGGTATTCCCAAGGCCAAGTTGGAAGAGGATCCAGACAACAGTTCATACAGCACACACAGAATCAAAAACAATCTCCGGAACCAGCCAGACGCTGATTACATCAAAGCAGTGCTGGAAACACCAGCGTGTGGCTGAGAAGAGGTGCCAGGAGAAAGGGCTCAAGTTGCTAGAAGTGAGTTCAGCAAAGAAAAGACCGAAGGACCTATCATTTTTCAGTGATGCAAGCATTTTATGCAGCAGTTTGCATGTTACGACGTACACGTGTCCTAGGACTGGCTACATCATTTGAGGGGCCCCCGTGCAAAGCAAAAATGCAGAACCCCGTGCTCAAAACTTATTAGGAATTTCAATGTGGTGACAGCAGAGTTTTGAATGGAACGTGGGGTCCTTCAGAGTGCAAGGCCCTGTGTGGCAGCACATTGTGTACCCCTGAGGCTGGCCTGTCGGTTCTGAATAGTCTAGGAGGATTGTACTCATTTCAGGTGGAACAATTCAGACATGGGCATGCATTAAGATGGACGGTACATTTTGAACTACAACACAGGTATTAGGCACGTTGCAACAACAGAAATATTTTACCTGCCTAGAAAATGCCAGAAGCAAGCTTTCTACTAGGGCAGTTAAGTTTCTGCTCCTCAACCTGGGAGCAGAAGTGATCTGATGCCAAACAAGGAACTCTATCTTTTGGCCCAGCCTCATGGAAATTCTCCCATCCCGTCTTGTGGCATCAAATACTCGTCTTTTCCAGGGAGCTTAAAGTATTTCAAAGATGCTCTCTATCTAGGGTTGCCAGGTAAAACACAGGATGCCTACTTCAAGTTGAATTTCAGGTAAATATTTGGGACGTATTTATACTAAAAATTTTATCTGTTGCTTATCTGGAATTCAACTTGAACTGGGCATCCTCTATTTTTCTGCAATAAATCTGGCAACCTACACTGAATGCATTCTTAAGACACTGAGACTACTGATGGACATCTCCAGATCACGGATACAGATTGGGATACCAAGGTGGGCTGACGTGTCAAGTGATGGCAAATGAACCAGTCATGGGATCATCAGAATTTAAGTTTGTATTAGCGTCCTGGGGCTGCTATAAAGTGTCACACACTGGGGATTAGAACATCAGAGATGTGTTCTCTTACTTTTCTGGAGGGCAGGAGTGAAGTCAAGGTGTCTGGAGAGCCGTGTTCTCCCTGTGGGTGCAGGGGAAGAGTCTGTTCCAGACCTCTGTCCCAGCTTCAGGGAGCCCCAGATTCCATTCTCGTGGGTTCTCTATGTCTCCTTACATAGTTCTTCTTGTGTGTGTCTGTGTCCAAATTTTCCCTTTTTATAAGGACGCCAGTCATATTGGTTGAGGGTCCTAATTATTCCATTTTAACTTCATTACCTCTCTGAAGACGCTACCTCCAAATCAGGCCACATTCTGGGATAGTAGGGGTTAGGACTTCAACATATCTTTTTTTGGGGACACAATTCCACCCATAACATAGTCCCAGGACTGCCCAGGGCTTTCTGTTCTTCAGTGCTGTGCGGTGGCCAACTCTACGTGACCTTGGCACAATTGGTCTTAACTGATGACTACCCAAAGGAGTGGCAGCCCAGTAAACAGAGAGGTGTCAAGTCACAGGAGGGCAGCTCAGCAGAGGAACAGGCGTGGAGAGGCCATCCATGGAGTGTTTACTTGACTCTCCAACTGTTGCATGGACATGTGGAAGTTTTCAAACGCAGCGGCAAACATGCACGCTTACTTCTGCAAAGTAAATATTTCCCGAAATGCTTACTTCTTGAGAGCAGCCCACGCATTTTGCACAAATGTTACACAAGCAGCCTTTGGCTTTGGAAATCATGGATGGAAATTATTTGCAAAATCCTTTGGAGCCTTATAACAAATATTTGCCTCAGTCTTGAAGCCTTGAACAAATAATGCTTCTATTTCAGAAATGTCTGCTAATGAGAAAGACGTTTTCAACTGACAGAGACAGAAGAAAGGATCATTAGGAAAAAAATGCCAGCTGGGTGGTGTTGACCAAGCAAACCATCAGCCTGGGGCTCCAGCCACACTTCCTGCTTTTATCAGAAACTGAGGTGATAGTCAGTCTTCAGATGATATTATGTTGAATGGACTTGATAGTCATTTTAACAACCCAAAATTGGCTATGTTAAACCAAAAGCAACCATGACAATATTTAAAGGATGCCTTGGCCATGTTGTGGGATGATTTGTGACAGGTAAATATTTGGCTTCCATCAGTTCTTGCTACTTCCTAGCGAGAAGAGGTGGGTGGACAAGACCTTTCTGGCAGGCTGATAAATTGGGTGTATTTTTAAGGAGGAGGCAAATGTCTAAAGTGATCTTTAAGAGCACTCACCAGAAGCAGGGTAGCTTTAAAATTTGGGGAGTTACGTGGATGAGAACTGCCCAGGAAAGATACGGAGCACTTTTGTAATGTAAAATTTTCTTGTAATCACATTTAAGAAAGCAGAAACATATAGTGAAATTAATTTTGATAATGTAGCTTGTTTAACCCCATATATCCATATCATCTCACCATATATTCAATACATTCAATAAAAATTATTAATGAGCCATTTTATAGTCTTTGTTGCATGCTAAGCCTTTGAAATCTTGTGTGTATTTTATGCTTACATCATACTTTAATTCCTTCTAGCTACATTTCAAGGCCTTGATAGCTGTACTAGCCAGCGGCCACTGCATCAGAGAGCTCAGCCCTAAACTGTTGCCACTCAAGTGTGGGCCGTGAGGACCAGCGGCATCCACAGCGGCTGGGAGTTGTTAAAATGCAGAGTCTCAGGCCCCAGCAGACCTGCTGAATCAGCACCTGCATTTCACTCAGATGACTCGGATGCAGTCTGAGCAGCTCTGTTCTAGGGATCACCTGTTGAGCCCTCACCTTGAGGCAGGATGCATCGTCATGTCTGGCGCAGTCAGGGAGGTGGGTGGGTTCTCTAAGTTTTTCTTCTGCTTTGCTTCAGAGCGACAGTGCTCTTCGTTCCTTCCGACTGGACAGTTAGCTCTTCTCCCTTGCACGGGCAAGTTTAGATTTCCATGTACTGGACCCCTGTACGTTGCAATTCCGTCTTGTGAAATTTATCTGAAAGTCAGTCCGAGTGCTGTGACTTTGACCCATTCCCTTGCTGATCCTGGGGTAGATGTGGCCACAGCGGACATGCCTGTGGCTGGGGACAAAGCCTGGTGGGCATGGGGAGTGTCTTAGCAGGAGCCTCCGTAGATGTCCACGTGGAGTGTGAGTGTGGGCTCCCCGCCAAGGGGGCCCAGCCTGGGGTACAGGCCGGGGCGGCCTCGCTCCCCAGCAAGTCCTCTTGGTGTCTCTGTTTTCCCGTGGATAAGACGAAGCCCACGGCCCCTGAGGGTGTTCGCTGAGGTTGGAGAAGACATTCAAGAGCCACCGGGGAGTGAAGGAATGAGGTACAAATGCTGGAAATGAGGCACATGTGCGGATGCGATATGGAGATGTCGGGGTGATAATCTCCGAGCAGGAAATCCAAGAAATTCCCAAGTTAAGATTTTACCAGAAAGGTCAAATCACTCTCAGGCAGAACAGCAAAAAGAGGAACAACAAAATAAAACAAACCCACGAAGAAATCCAAGAGATTATGGAGAAAGATATCCAGCCAGATCCTCTCAGGGTGTAAATGACTCCACGGAGTAGAAAAGACCTGAAGATGATAGCCGCGTTAACATTTTGAACCCTTCCGGAACTTTCTAGGCTGATGGGCAACATAAGATCTGTATTGACATTCCTTTTATATGATTTTTAGAAAAGCTTTCTCAGAAGGCACTGGCACAAAAATCCCTGCCATGCAAATGCTCCACTAGAAAATAACCTCCCTGCTGCTAGGCGGTGGCCGGGCTCCCGGTCTCTGAGGAAAGACCTGCCCAGACTGCCACCAGCGGGCAATCCCACCCACACCAAGGACCACACGTCTGCTTTCCCGCGGGGAAAGGCGTGAGAGGAGTGTGTGGAATCCCCTGGGTCATATCTTTCACCACAACAAAAAAGGTAAAATGCCCAAGTCCTCTCTGGCACAGAAGTTTCTAGAACAATCCATTACCTAATAATAATCATTTGCCAGGCTCTGTTCCTTTGGGGACATCCGGGGAGGCAAGTATGTGAAATGATTAGAATTTTTCATTCCTTTGGTAGTACTGAATGGAACTTGGAATCCACAAATAAATCAATCTTTTGTTCCATGATGTGGCACCTCAGGTTAAACACTGAGTGACACTCACCATCTTATGCCTGATGTGAATTTTAGAAGCTGAGATGACCACGGATGGCACCAGCGCTTCCTGAGAGAATGTCACCTAAACGTATCGCTCAAGACTCAAGAGTATTATTTCAAATGGCTAGTAGTTCATCTACTCTTAAAAATTAAAATAAATATATGTTTTTCCTAATTACCCAAGTCCTACATGCCCATTGTGGAAAGTTGGAAAATTAAAGCGTAAAGAATTAAATTGAACCATAATAATCCCACCACCCAAAATAGCCACTGTGAACATTTTGGCATGGAATATATTGATTTGCATAGCTTGGATCTTACTGTATTGATATTTTTCCTGCCTCTTTCTACTTAAAATTGTATCATAAGAATTTTGTGTGTCACTGAAAATTATTTGTAAGCATGATTTTTTAAAAAACCTTTTATTATGGAAATTTAAAAACATATGCCTACTCAATGATCCTGAGATATTTAAAAAACCCAAAAAAGCAAAAATTAAACCAAAAAACATATACCAAATTAGAGAGTAGTTTATCATGAACTTGATGTACTGACTACCCAGCCTGAAAAATAATCAATACATGGCCAATCTTGCTTTTTCTAACCCTTTAATCTCTATCGCTTGAATTATTTTGAAGCATTTTTCAAGGATCATATAATTTTTATCTCTAAATAGTTCAATATGTAACTAAAAGATAAGGAAAAAAATGAAGAACTTAAAAACAACCGCAATGCCATTATCTCATGTAAAAACAATATTTGTTAATATCACGAAATAACTAGTCAGTGTTTATATTTTCCCACTTGTCTTATGAATTCTTTTGATACCTTGAATTTGGATCCAAACAAGGGTGGCTCATTTAGATTCCTACGTCTCTCTCGTATTGTCCTGTAATTTACTCATTGAAGAAACGGACGCATTTGCCTTGTGCTTTCCTATATGTGTATGTATTGTGGACTCGATCCCCACGATTTTGTCTGACATGTTTCTCCAGCCTTCGCTTTCCCTATAATTTAGTAGTTAGAGTTAGAGCTGTGATCAGATTCAAGTTCAAATTTTTGGGAGTGTCACGACGACGTCACAGGTGGTGCTGAGCCTCCATCAGCAAGTGCTTCATGTCAGGTTCTCTCTTTTTTCTTGTGATTACCATCGCCTGGATACTATGGTAATCAGTCAGGAGTCTCAAAATGTGGCATGAGATCATTCTTTCTTTGTTGACTAATAGGAATCCTTTTCCTCGTCAATTCTCTCGTTTCCCCGCAGTTCATGTTGTGAAGGCAAAGCACATGAATGCTGATCCTCTCTCTCTCTGTCAGTTTCAAAACAGAGACGTGCTTCATTGCTACAGTATCTTCTGATTGTGACCAGTAAGCCTTTTAATATCATTGTGAACTTATGGATTTAATCACATTGTACCATTTTTGGTAAGAGTCTATTCAGATGAACTCTTGATTTCATTTGACATGTCCCTGGGAATTTTTGGTAGCTTCTTTGATTTCTGGATAACAAAGTTTTAGATTCATCTTGTGTATTTCCTGTTCAGATCTGGAATCAGCCACCCCTCCAAGTGGCCTTGGTTCTTTTGGGTGAGAGACGGTGTTTGGAGACCACGATTGCACTGCAGATGCTCAGTGCTGCTGGGTTGATTATATATTTCCTAGCCCATTTCAGTGGACAATATATATTTTCTTAAAGATAGTATGTATTTCCTTCGAGATAAAACACATCATGAACTCATACTGATAGGTGATTTTCTGAGCCAGGCAATTGGGCAGGGGTTGGCGGGTGATTCTTCTGCTCAGCAGTCATGGACAGAGGTCACTTAATGATATTCGGCTGGTGAATGGATCGGTTTCCAAGGTTCGGATGGCTTTGCTCCTCTGCCTGGTGACCGGAAATGGCTGCTGGGAGGTGAGGCTCACCTGGGACTCAAGCAGAAAACCTGCAGAGTGGCTGGACTTCTCCACGGCAACTCAGGGCTCCTGGAACACGTGCCCAAAGAGGCCCACGCAGCAGTGGAAGACTTTTTATGACCTAACCTCAAAAGTCCCAGCATGTCGCGTCTCCCGTATTCTATTGGCTGAGCAGGTCACCCAGGCCAGCCTGAGATTTGAGGAGATGGAAGTTAACATTCCTCCTGTCGATGGAAGGAGTAGCAAGGAATATACGGCTGTCTTTAATCCACCACAAAAGGCTTGTATTTTTGTTCCAGTGGTTACCTTTTTATTAATACTTATGTATAACACCAGTGGCAGCACTCTCCTCTTTTTTTTTTTTT
>VBSM01000272.1:108556774-108569709 GCA_008086735.1 Cheirogaleus medius | reverse complement strand
TCTTTCTGAACACACCTGTTACAATATTTTAAGGTAACTGGTATAAAACAGAAGTGACTCCTCACTTGTTCACGCTCAGAAGACTCCAAATCCCTCCACAGCCCTGTGGATGCTGACTTATTCCGTTGTGCTCCCACGGTTCTTCCTACCATTTGTTTTTGTCTCCGGGCATCACACCTGCTGGCTCTTGGTTGCTGTTGTTGACTGGCTCTGCGGATGGAAGCTGGATGCCACCGTGCGTGATTTGTGACACTCCAGCCTGCAGCCCTGCTGCGTGTCCCCCCCCACACACCAGCTCCCCTTGTGGCTGCCCCGACTGCTGCTGGCGCCACATGCTGCAGATCTGCAGTTTGGTTTCAGCTGCGCCACCCACCAGCCCTGTGGGAGGGGAGAAGGAGAGGACCTCGGGGGTCAGGACGCAGGACGAATGGAGCATGGAGCTTTGCGTGTAGCGTGTGGTCAGGAAGCATTTGCTGTGTTACATTTTTATTAATCTCATTTTAGAAATGTTCCCTGGATAGCGCAGGCCAGAAAGGGAGAAAGCAGAGACTGGATAAAAATCCACGCACCGGGTCCGTCTCTTCTCTGCCCACAAAAATGTGTCTTGGTTCACGGAGTTTCGCCTGGCTTAAACAGACACCAAAGCAGCTCGAAGTCTCCTCTGGGACTGAGTGGCCAGCCGTATCCCCACCTTAGCTGGGTGGTCACCGAAGCTTCCGAAATGGAGAACATCTGGTCCGTAAGGGAGGTGGCAGGGAGCTCTCTGGGCCCAGTCCCCCAGATAGTGCTCATGGATGCTGAATTCCCCTTGTCCACGAGGAGGGCTGGATTTCCAGAACTTTCTCTTGTTGATAATCTGAACCTCCTCAATGGCATTTTATGATATTTTTCCACAAGCAAAAGTGGTCATTATATAATTTGTAAACTTCCTAACTCACATAACTTTAATAACTTGCTAAAAATAACAGCAGTTATACCACCTGAATCTGGGACGTTTCTCAGTGTATTAGAAGAGCCTAGAAACTTTGAGAAAAGATTAAGCGTCGTGATAGTGGATGGTGGCTGTGTCCCGGCACTTCTCCCATGTGGCTCTGTATTGTCTATCTGCATGTATACACGGGCTGTCCGGAAAGTATCCAGCCACTGTTAATATGTATTTTTCCTATTATGTGGCTGGACAGCCCATGTATATTTGCTGTGTGTGGACTAGTTTGAGATCCAAGACAGAAACTGTTGGAATTAGTCAGGGTAGGCTCACTTCTGTAACAAACAACCCCCAGCATTTCAGTGGCTTAGTACAATAGGATTTATTTTTCTCCTGGTGTGAAGTCCAGTGAGTGGTGGACTCTTGGGCAGGGAGTGGGCAGAGAAAGGCTCTCCTAGTGTCATTCAGGGACCAGGCTCCTTCTGCCGTGCGGTGGCACCAGTCCCTGGGGCCTTGGCATCTCCTCCATTCAGCTTGAGGATGTGGGGAGAGTGTGCACAGAGGCCACATGGCAGGTTGTTGTGGGCCACACCAGGAAGTGGCACATGTTCCTTTTGCCCCCATTCCACTGGCCAGAACGGTCACACAGCCACCTATCTGCAGAAGACATCGGGAAATTTGGTCCAGCTGTCTGTCTAGGAAGCAGAGGAACACGTAACACGAACAGATGTGGACATCAGGCATTCTCTGTCCCCCTAGCCAATACGCAAATTGGTACATCGAACCATCCCAGAATGGGCAAATAATCTTTTTACTGAATCAGGGGATAGTAAGTTAGTATATACTACATTTCTTTGGGATTCTTTTGCTTTTCAACTCAGTGAGAAGGCATTCAAAATGAAATATCTTGCTAATAAAGTTTTCCCCAGTCTTCGGGCAGACTTCGTAGACCA
Source organism: Cheirogaleus medius (assembly GCA_008086735.1). Classification (NCBI taxonomy): domain Eukaryota; kingdom Metazoa; phylum Chordata; class Mammalia; order Primates; family Cheirogaleidae; genus Cheirogaleus; species Cheirogaleus medius. The sequence continues at coordinate 108,567,831 of VBSM01000272.1, read as the reverse complement.
AATTTACATTTTTTAAATGTAAAGGCCTTAAGATAGATACTTTTTAAAAGCATCGCAAAGAATCATGAGGGGTCTGAGATTTTACCCTACTTGCCAGCCGGTGAGTTGGCCTGTCGTAGGTTCATGGATTCTGGCAGAAGACATTAGACTCCTGGGTCAGAGATTTTATGTCTTGTTCTCTGTTGTCTACTCACTTCCTGGCACCTAGAATCGCCAGTCAGTATTTGTGAGTGAACGAATGAGTAAATGCTGGCTATTATGGTGACCTACTCTCATCAAACCCTTCTCCCCCGTGTCCCTGTCTCAGTGAAGGATATCTCCATACGCTCAGTTGCCCAAATCAGAAACCAAGGGCCACTCCCAACTCTCTCCACGGTAATGGAAACTATTATTATATGCATGAAAACACCAACCATCCAAAAAACAGTTTTCTCATGTGCCAACTCATGTTGACGTGATTCCGTTGTTGCTGGCTTTGAAGATCAGGGAGGGGGCCGTGGCGTGCAGGAAGCCTCTAGAAAGCTGGAGAAGGCAAGGAAACAGATCCTCCCCTGGAACTTCCAGAAGGAACCAGCTCTGCTGACAGCGATCCTCATTTCCGATTTCTGACCTCCAGAACTGCAAGATAAAAAAAATCTGTGTTGTTTTAAGCCACGATGTTTGTGGTAACCTGTTCCAGCAGCAGCAAAGAGAAACCTGGCGAGGAGAGAGGGGCTCACCGGGAACCCGCCTCTCCTGGTGGCGACTGCCCAGTGCTCCTGAGCACCTTCGTTTGTAGGATGTGCACAGAGGGGCAACGAGTGTCTGGGGCTGGGCATGGGCAGGGATTGGACAGTCTCTGGGGAGATTTCCAGGCGAGGCTGAAGTGGAGCCAGAAGCGAGTGTGCTGCTTGCCCTCCACGGGGTTGAGTTTTCAGTGTGTTCCCAAAGGCGTGGGGACAGGCGGGGAAGGAGCAGTTACATTAGCATACAAGTGCACCGTGGCTCCATAAAACCCAACCCCTCCCTGTGCTGGGAGCAAAGGCTTTTTCTTTCCTTTGCAAGGTTTCTGTGGCTTTCCAAATGGCTTCGCTTCAACATGATTACGATCCGGGAAGCTTGCACGAGCTCGATTTTCCTGGCTATGTTCTTGCTGTCCTGAGAGGAGCCTTCTTCAACCCCGCCCCCCACTTCCTCTTTAACATTCTTTTCTCCTCCCGCTTGCTTCTCCCTCTTGGTTTTCCAGTGGAACTCGGAACTTAATGAGGAGGGAAAATAATTGCAGATGAGACTTCAAAGGCAAATGTTATAAAATTTCTAAAAGGAGAATATCAAAAAGAAAAAATGTTCAAGCAGCATCTGAAAGGAAGGAAAGAGGAAACACTGAAAGCGAAATGAGAAATGGGATTAGGCAACAGGCACGGACGGTGGGACGAGATGGGAAGGGAGGGGAAGGGAAGGAAGCGAAAGGGTCCCAAAGCAGAGCTCATAACCTGCCATTGACGCATGTCCCCCGCACAGGAGTGGATGGATGGAAATGGGATGGAAAGAGGAAGGCCAGGCATTTCCCGCAAATGTTAGGGAGACCCGAGAAGGGATGGATGCTTCACGAACGTGATTGTTTGATTTTTCTCTTCTGATCCTTCATCTTCTATTAGATGTCTTTCCTCAAAGCTCCCTCACGTCAGAGAGAACAAATGGCTTTTGGAATGAATGCACCCTCTTTCTCAAACTTTTTGAAGAGTGATTTTGCTAATTTAGATCACAGCGTGTTGGAGTACAGCTGACATTTTCTCCTGCAGCATGGCATCTTGGTGCATTTTGTTCACTGTACATTTGCATACGATACATTTTTCACCTGATTTCAAGTATATAGATGGTCTGCATGGTTGAAAGAAACAGTGTCGAATGTTTTATGCTTGTATCTCTGTATGCAAAAGGCAGAATGCTTTGTCTTAATACCCACTGTGGAAATTTTATGTCCTCGTTGAGTGACTTTGTGGATTAGGCAGTAATCATTCTCTCTAGAACTGCTTAGAAGTTGCGGAAGGTCTCTTGATGTTGGTAATTAGCCTGTGGCTTTGAGCTGACAGACGGTCTCAGCACACAGATGTTTCCAAACACTTGCACATAGACGTGCTCTCTGGTGCCTTTCTTCGCTCATTAGAGCTTTTGTTTGCAGCTGTTTCTCAATCACTTATCGGCTGTGTTAATTATGCTTTGTCAATTTGTTAAAGTTTTGTATTTGCTGTCATGTATAATCATAACATTGTAATAAAAGCCAATAATTTGTAGGTGATGGCAGATGGTGAGGACCCAAATGGGTGCCAAGGAAAGAAATGAATCTGTAGATCATATCACAATATTTTTGCCCTCGAAGTTCCTTCCTTTTTCTCCTGCAAAATTCTCGTGTGTGTGTATGTGTGTGTCTCGAGCACATGAGGCTTTGAAGTGGATTTTCTCCGGGAAGTCCCTGCGATGCCAGCTCTCCATGACAACTGCTGCAAACACACTGACACATTTTCCAAAAAAAAAATTAAAAAAAGAAACACCAAACAACCAAAACAATAATAATAAAATTACTGGAAGCGAGGGCAGAGAGCAGCCAAGGCAGTTAAGCAGTTCTGAACAGCAGATCGGTCATTCCTGCAGTTGCAATTTCAATCATGTTGTAAATTGCCATTGTCTTGAATCCCTTTGATGAGGAGTCTCTCTGGGTCCTTTGTAACTCCTCTGGAATGGGCGTCTTGGACAAAACAAGTGTCATTTCTGGTTTTCCTTGGGGAGGGGGAAGATGGAATCTTTCCTGCTACTCTTGAGCAGTGTGTGATTTTTGCCAGATTCCCTCGTGCGAAGCTTCGGAGCAGATGGCGTCCGTGTGATAGATGGAGACCGGCTCTGCAAACAATTTGAAATCCTGGGGAAACTGTCTTGGGTCGGCTGGGAGGTGAGGGCTGCACCACCTCCCGGGGAAGTAGACAGTTGGAAATAAATGGGATCTCACCGTGGCACACAGCTACTTCCTGTCAGTTGCCCACCTGGACAGGGCAGATACTGACGTGGACATGTTAAGTGGACGATGTCGGCCAGTCTCTCAGCCCTGGGGGTGCTGAGTTCTTCTCCTCGGACCTGCTCTCTGCAAAGGTGGCTCCGTCCCACCGCTGGAACCTCAGGAAGTCAGCATTCGGCTACAGTTATGTTGGGGTGGCATCCAAAAGACTCCTTCCCCCAGGGCCCTTGCTCTGACTTGCGATTACTAGAGTCACTGACTAGTCTGGGAGGAAGGGCCCCTTCCAGTGGGGGAAATGACGACTCTACGCCTCTGTGTTTGGATTCTGGCTACTGTCACTGTGGATCTGTGGTTTCTTGAGGGAGAACCAAGACAGAGACAAGCCCAGGGCCTGGCACGTCCGCTCCAGACACTTGAGCATCTGAAGACGGGAGAGGAAAAAGGAGTTTGGCCATTTCTTCCTTGACCCTCTGAGGACGGATCTCTTTCTCAGGAGTGAATACCTGGCCTCCCTCTCCAGAGCCTCAAGCACCAGGAAACAGTCATGCGTCTAGTTCGTCATCAGATTCTCAAGAATCTCAAAGTCTTTAAGACAGAGCCTCTAAGTCAGTGGAGCCTTTTCCCTAGAGTTTCTTGCAGGCCCACAAGTCAGTAAGAACTGAGCCAGCAGTTTGGCCGTATTGCACAGACTTTCAGAGACGTTAGGATGCCCCCTGAGCCCAGGCTCTGCCTCCCGGCTCTTTGCCACAAGCACCGGCTGCTTCCCGGGCAGCCACCTGCTGACAGCAGCCGGGATTGGGGAGGTCCCCGTGAGCAGACCTTGAAACCCCACAGCTCTTACTAACTCCCTTGGTGCAAGGAGTTTCAGAGCTATAGTGCACGCTGCCCTGCCGGCGGCTCCTGAGCATGGCCAGAGGAGTACCTTCTCCATCATGAGTCCATAGCAGGGGTTGGCAGACTTGTTCTGTAAAGAGCCAGACAGTAGGTATTTTAGGCTTTGCTGGCCATCTGGGCAACTACCCACGCCTGCCCTTCTAACATGAGAACAGCTATAGACACTATTTAAATGAATGGCTGTGGCTGTGTTCCAATAAAACTTTATTTACAAAAACAGGTGGTGGGCTGGATCCGGTCTGTGGACTGTAGTTTGACAATTCCTGGTCTATAGTAGCTTTCTCCCCACAAAAAATATTAATAAAAGGGCACTAATAAGCTTCTTAATAGCTTATTGAATCTAAAAGCAAAATTCTATGACACTGTGGTAAGAACAGAACAGACAGAGGGATGCGGTTAGTGGAGCACAAAGGCGGGGCACCTAGTGTACCCCACATGGGGGCTAAGTTCGGGTGAAAAGACTTGGAGGATGGAGAGGGTCTGGGGGCTACTCAAGAGCAGTGGTGCTTAGGGTGGAGTTTGAGGATAAATTAAGAGTTCCAGGGGATCAAAGCCAGAACAGCATGTGCAAAGGCACTGAGACACGGCAGAGCTGGAGTGTGTGGGGCCAGCACATGTTCTGGTGTGTCACTGCCTCAGTCAAGGGGGACGACTTCCGCAGCAGAGGGGACCGGGGGGGCAGGCCAGGGCCAAGGTGAAGGGTGTCACTGCACACACGGGAACGGGCTTTCTCCAGCAGGCACTGTGGGGACAAGGGGGTGTTCTCAGCAAGGACAGACATGATCAGAACTGGGAGGGGCGTGGGAAGGGGAGACCCGAGGCGGGTGGGATCACCGGAGACGTTTGGGAGCTGACACCTGGCCCCAGCCTGAGGACCCTTGGGTCAGTTCTGAGATCTCTGCAGGTTTGGTCCAGGGCTCTGGCTCGTAACCCCTTCAAGTCCCCCAAGTTCACCCTCTTATGTCTGTGTGACCTTGGGTCAGGTAGCAGGTTCCCCACCCCGTGTGTGTGTCTCAGCTTCCTCGTCTGGAAAATACTCGGCAGAGAAGCGTTTCGTGGCTAGTTTTAGGTGTCAACTTGGCCAGGCTACAATAGCCAGTTACTTACCCAAGCCAGACCCTGGTCTCGATGTTACGGGGGAGGTATTCTGTAGATGTGGTGAACATCTGTGATCGGTTGAGTTTAAGTAAAGGAGATGATCCTTCATAACCTGGGTGGCCTCATCCAATTGGCTGAAAGGCCTTAAGGGCAAAGCTGAGGCTTCCCCGAGGGAGAAGAACTTCCACCTGTGGACCAGAGCACCGGCTCCCGCCTGAGCTCCCAGCCTGCCTGCCCGGTGACCGCACAACCATCTTGTAGGCCAATTCCTTGAAATCGATCAATCTCTCTCTCTCTTTATATATACATTTGATATATATTTATAAAATATATTATATGTATTTATAATACATATTTATACACATAGTAATGTGTATGTGCATGTGTGTGTATATATATATCAGTGTATATGTATACATACACTGATCTGTTTCACTGATAGAATCTTGACGGATACACATGGTAGGGCAAAGCTGAGGTCTAATTGTGGTGATACATTTCATTAATAAAGCTGAAGTTTAATGGTATGTTTTCCACTGTTAAGGTAGAAAAAGTATCGGTCTTTAGTGGAGAAGGTGGCTCTGTTCTTAGTTCTCTGCCTTCATCCCAGAGGGTCATTAGGAGACACGGAGGCTTCTGTTAACACAAATCCTTTGGAACTGTGCTGATGGCCGCCCAACCCCGCTGTAGCGGCGTGAGCCCGGCAGAGGTGTTCAGTCGTGATTCGTACTTATGAATCAGGAGACTCGGAGGCATCGTCGGCGCTTGCCTCGCTCCAGCTGTGTGGGCAAGTTTATTCCTTGTCCTGTGTATCCAGCAGGGCTTTGCGGGAAAACCCAGCGGTGCATTAGGCGTTACTCACTCTTGCTGATGAGCAAGTCATCGCGCAGAGACGGCAGAGCTGGTCTCGAGAAGTGACTTCATGGGCTTAGAAGAAAGTTAAGCGCCATGTTGGGTCTGAGCCTTAAAGTCACCACCTGGCTGGCTTTTGGGCCGAACACCGGGCAGGGGCACGGCAGGGGCTCCCGGGGCTGGGTCTTGGCATGGAGGCTGTTGTGTCGAGCAGCCTCAGCACAGCTCCCGGGAACACCGTCCAGCAAGTGTGTCTGTAGGTTCTCACAGGCAGAATCCATGGCAAAGTTTGGCCCGTGGCCTCCAGACTGGAAGAGGATTCCTGGGAACTGGGGTGGTGGTGGGCAGGGAGCGTGGCCGCTGGCAGGGCTCGGAGGGCCTGGACAGAAGAGAGGCCTCCTGGTGCCGGTCATCTCTGAAAAGTACGAACCTTAAAATGGAAACCATGTAAGAGACTTGGGTCTGGGGCTTGGTTACAGGAGGAAGGAACATTCATGAGTTTCAGTGGCTGTGGCAGGAGTTAGAGCTCCAGACTTGACTGCAATGAGAGATTAGTCCAGATAATTAAATCCTTGCCAAGGGCTGGACCCAGCAAGGGCCACGTCAACCTTGCAAAGTTGACAACTGTCCCGTCGTCATCACATGCCACCGGAGGCTGGGCCCAGTGGTCTCTCCTCTCCAGCCCACACTTAGTGTTTAAGGCCAAGAGTTGATGAAAGCTGTAACTTCTTGCTTAAAGGAAAGAAGGGAATGAGCTCCTTCTTGGAAAAGATCAACTCTAACCACTGAGGAGTACAGGGGCCCTACCCTGTTTCGGTTGCTAAATCTCTGACTAGCGTTGCCAGGTTTCACAAAGGAAAGCACAGGATGCCTGAAAAAATGGTGCCGGGCAAGCAGACACCTACGTGTAAAAGAATGAAGTTGAATCTCCCCCCACCCCATTTGAAAATTGATGAAAGACCCAAGTATAACAGCAAAGACTATAAAACTCTTGGAAGAAAACATAGGAATAAATCTTTGTGACCTGGGGTTATCAAAAGCCTTCTTAGATCAGACACCAAAAACATAAGCAACAACAACAACAACAAATAGATAAATTAGACTTCACAAAAAGGAAAAGGTTTTGTGTTTCAAAGGGCACCATGAAGAAAGTGAAAAGGCAACACACAGGATGGGAGAAAATATTTGCAAGTCATATACCTGATAAGGGTCTAGTATTCAGAACGTATTAAAAAAAACCCTTAAAAATCAATAATAAAAAAACAAACAACCCAATTAAGAAATAGGCAAAGGATCTGCATAGATATTTCTTCAAAGAAGATACACAAATGACCAACAAGCTCATGAAAAGATGCTCCTTAGCCCTTAGGGAAATGCAAATTCAAAACCACAAGGAGATACCACTTCATACCAGCAGGATGGCTATAATTAAAGGAAAAAAAAAAAGAAACTAATAACTGTAGTGATGACATGAAGAAATTGGAAGTCATGTACATTGCTTGAGAGAATATTTAAAAAGTAGTACAGGTGCTATGGAAAACAGGTTGGCAGTTTCTCAAAATGTTAAACAGAGTTACCATACGACCCAGCAATTATACTTCTAGGTATAATCTCTAAGAGAAATGAAAACATGTGTCTACAAACTTGTGCAGATGTTTACAGCAGCATTATTCATAATAGCCAAAATGTGGAAACAACACAAATGTTCACCAACTGACGATTATATAAATAAAATGTGTTATATCTTACAATGGAATATTATTTGGCAATAAAAAACAATGAAGTACTGATACATATCACAACATGGATGTACCTTGAAAAAAATTAAGCTAAATCAAAGAAGCCACTCCTAAAAGAATATATATTGTATGCTCCCATTAATATAAAATGTGCAGAATAGGCCACTCCACGGAGACAGAAAGTGGATCAGTGGGGCTGGGCGCAGGAAATGGGAAGTGACTACTTGTGGACATGGGTTCCTTTTGGGGGTGATGGAAATGTTCTATAATCGATTGTGGTGTTGGCTGCATAACTTTGTGAATATACTAAAAACCCTTGAACTGTCCACTTTAAATGGATGAATTGTATGATACGTAAATTATATCTCAATAAAGCTGTAGAAAAATACAGGCTGCCTCATTAAATTTGAATTTCAGAGAACCCATGACTAATTTTTTTGTATAGGTATGTCTCTTGCAATATGTGGGACACATTTATGCTAAAAAATTAGTCATTGGTTATCTAAAATTCAACTTTAACTCGGTGTCCTGTTATTTTATCTGGCAATACCCCGTGTGAGTGCACTTTGGCCACATGAGAACAACTGTGAGAAACATTCCAGCGGGGGGATCATCGTCTTTTCATCCCTCTAGGCCACGTAGAATCGAGGCTACATCAGCGTGGCTTAGTGCAGAGGCCCAGGGGGGGCCAGTTCTCTGAATGCCCCACCTTGAAGGGTTTCCCTGGTTACCTCCAGACAGCTTGTCCACCAGCCTGCCGGCCCAGAGCTGCCACCACGAATGAGAGAGCTTGTAGGTTACAGAGAAGCCACTGGAGTCTTTTCTGCATCTTGTAGCATAAGAGGAGCTCTTCTTCCCCGACAGCTGGATTGAAATCAGGGCAGGCCCCGTGGCTCTGCTGGTTACTTTTGGATCATCAGAGATTCCCTGGGTGCCTCTTCCCCGCAGTCTCGGCTCAGTAATTAGCGTGTCCAGCCCAACACACTCATCAAGAATCCTCACCTGGCTCTAAGTGGAAGTTTCTCTGCTTCCCAGGGCCAGCTGAGGATGGAAAACCTGTCTCCTGGGAACAGTGGGCTTGGCTCTTCTTCCTTTACTCCGTAGCTCCTTCCTCCCCTCCCTTCCCCCACTCACTTCCAGCGTGATCGCCAGTTACACTCTTGACTCTTTGCTCCCCTCTGCCATTTTTACCCCAACCCCTAGGTCTTCAAGTCAAATCTTTGCTCCAGGAACATGTGGCGTAGGACCCTGGCCCACACCCAGGGGTGGGTGTGGATTCCCCAGTTAAAGGAGCATTGAGCTCAGTCTTGGTACCCATGGTCCCTAGAGGGTCAGGTCGGCCTTATGGCCTGGTGGCCCAGGCTTGCATGGAGATCCCTTGCTTAGAAGTTGTCTGGCTTTGGGTCTAGGAAACTCTGGGTTGTTCCCTCTACTCACGCTGCTGAATACTAGTCCTCGTTACTGAAACTTACACACACATGCGCGTGCACACACAAATAATTATAGAGTGGGATGCTACTACCTGATGTTTGCATTACACTACGCCTGCTAACAACCTCCAGGAAAAAATGCTATGTGCTACTAACACAGGTCCCCAAAATATCGTCTGGCAAAAAACACAAGCAATGGCTTCCCTGGGACATTCAGGTGGGGGGTTGATGTGTTGTCTGAACTTCTCTCCTGAAATATTGTTCACTTGCTCAGGAAGAGGAGACCTAGGTCCCCTTCCCAGATGCCAGAGCCCTGAGACTTCTCCAGAGAATTGTTCAGGAACTTTTCTTGGAATAGTCACCTTCTCAGGTAAGTACAGAGGGACGGGGAAAAGGCGCAAAGTCAGCATTGCTATTCCTGAGACCTAAGTGAGATGTCCAGAAATCAGTGTCACCAGAGAACATCACACAAATACGGGGAGAAGCCCCAGGGCTGAGACCAGGGGCAGGTGCTAGGAGAGTGTCTGGAATGTGGACAGGTACTCGTCCACCATCATGCCCAGCAGCATCACAGTCGTCGGAAAGTGTCCATCAACGGCTGAATGGATAAACAAGATGCGGCATGTCCTTACAGTGGAATATTATTCAGCTTTGAAAAGGAAGGGAGTTCTGACACGTGGATGAACCTTGAGGACATTATGCTAAGTGAATAAGCTAGTCACAAAGGGATCAATATTGAAATATGGAAAAATGCAGTAGAATACTTACACCTTCGGCAACATGCCCCCCAAAATGCTTTCTTGCTTTTCAACCACTTATTGCTGGGAACCTACATTCTCCTACCAAACCCAAATCAAGATGCCCTTAAGGTCAAAAATGGCTGATACCCATCTAGAGGGTCAACTGAACTGCGGACCTCCACGCTGCAATCAGATATTCAAATGGCTTCCAACAAAAAGCAGACACAACAAAGTCATCAACAGGTTAGTTAACTTTTAAATGAATGAATAGTTTCATTTCTTGAAATAACTAAGTACATAGTAGTTAGATTTTTACAAAATAATGTATATTTTTAATTATATTTAATTGAAGCTTCTTGACTTTGGCCTTATTTGATTACAGCTGAGTTAATGTGGCCTGCAACATAAAAAAGTTTCCCACCCTAGACTGGGATAAAATATTTATAATGTCCAAAACTGACAGAAATGGAAAGAGCAGTCTGGCTGAGATTTTAGAGCATTAACCTAGAAATCAGAGGTAGGGAAACTTGGGCTGTAGGCTGCAGGAATTGCACTTTAATTTTCATGTTTATTTGTATCTTTTGAATTTTTTTTTTTTTTGAGACAGAGTTTCACTCTGTTGCCCAGGCTAGAGTGCCGTGGCATCAGCCTAGCTCACAGCAACCTCAAACTCCTGGGCTCAAGCAATCCTCCTGCCTCAGCCTCCCGAGTAGCTGGGACTACAGGCATGCGCCACCATGCCTGGCTAAATTTTTCTATATATTTTTAGTTGGCCAATTAATTTCTTTCTATTTTTAGTAGAGATGAGGTCTCGCTCTTGCTCAGGCTGGTTTCAAACTCCTGACCTTGAGCCATCCTCCTGCCTTGGCCTCCCAGAGTGCTAGGATGACAGGCGTGAGCCACCTCGCCTGGCCTCTTTTGAGTTTTTATTGCTCTCTCGTTGACTGCAGGAAGCAGGATATGATTGGCTCATTGATCTTTAGCTATGATTTATTTACCTGAGCACTTCCTATGGGATAGGCATTTGCTAGGTGCTTTCTCTTACTAAAATTAGTTTAACCTTTGCAAGTTGCTACCTCTTAATGCAACAAAGGGTTTCCAGTAAAAAGCATAAAATGTTAGTGGAAATTAAAGGTGCCAGTGAGCCCCTTAACTGTTCTGATTGCTGTGATCTTGTTGTATCTGTGGTCCCCATCTATTCTTGTATCATGGGAAAACTCTCTAGCTTAAGCTTGTGTGGAGTAAGCAATGTATGATACCTGCTGGAAATCTACTTTTCACAACTGAGACGCCGTCTGTGAGGGCCCCGCACTAT
>VBSM01000272.1:108543321-108556674 GCA_008086735.1 Cheirogaleus medius | reverse complement strand
TCCTCGAGCCCACGTCTGGTCCCGTGTGCAGGACAACAAGACACCTGGGCTTATCTGCAAGACCACAGGCTCCTGGCTATTTGCCCGGAGGAACAGTTCTTACGCTGATCAACAAGTCACATCCTGCTAAATCTGGGAACAAGCAATGTGCTCCCGTTCTGCTGACTTTGGGTCTCGGCCAATCTGACCCAGGGAAGGTCCCCAACACTGTGCTAGGCGCTGGTGAGCAGATATCACTTGAAAAGCAGATTTGGGTAATTTTGTAATTGCAAAATGTTGGCAACAATGTAATTGTCCTCTCAGAGAAGACTGGTTAAGTATATTATGGAACTTCCACACAATGGAGTACAATAGGCTGAAACAGACAAGGAGTGTGGCCTTTATGTGCCAATGATGGAAGATTTCCAAGAAGTGTTAAGTCAAAAAGGAAGGTGCAGGACAGGGTTCATAGCGTGCTACCCTTTGTGTAAAAAGGGGTGGTAGTGGTGAGAGTATTTATTTGCTTGTATTTGTGTAATAACCTTTGAAGAATATAAAACCATCTACTGAGAGTGGAAACCTACAGGCAGTGGGTGGGACAAGGACAGGAGGGACATTCTCAGATGTACACCTTCTTACACCTTTTGATACCTTGTAAATGTATTACCTGTTCAAACATGAAATATGTTTAAAATAATAAAAAGGAAATAAAACCCAGACGGAAAGCAGCCCACGTCCTTTTTATTCACACTCGTTCATTTTTCTAGACAGGGAGGAGCCCCGCTGTAAACCAAGGCAGTCCCGCCGCTGTGGTTAATGACTTTTTAGCTTTAACAAATGTCACACTTAATGACCACATCATTAGGATAAATGCAGAAAGGCACCAACCAAAGTCCTCATTATTTGGCTCAGCAAAGCCAACCTATGTCGATTTGTGTTTCGTCTCTTTGGCTGGGTTTTCAGGAGCGGAACAGAGAGACCAAGTGTTCAGAAATGTTGGATAGAGGGTGGAATTTTAATAGTTTTCTTTGGAAGGGTTTCATGCGCTGTGAAGACTCCTTGAGAGAGTACCTGAGTGTGCAAATCCATTAGGTTGGCCCCCAAGGCTCCCCTGATTAATAACTCTGCGAGAAGGAGGCTTCCTCGGGGTGGCTTGGCTGGCTGCACATCTCTGGGACGCTGTTCAATTAACAGTGGGTAGAGAAGGTACATAGCGGCTTTTTAAATGCAGGGGAGGTATGGCCACGGGTTTGGCAACATCTCAAACATAAGAGGAGAGAAGAGTGTTGGGTAATGAAAAGAAGCATCATTTTCAACATGCTTTAAAAAACATGATTCTTGTACTACTACATAATGAATGTATGTCAAAGTTTTAGCTTAATTAATGAGGAGGCAAAAATTTGACATCTTCCCTCATGCACTTTCTTTTTCTCAAATACAGTAGTCCCCTTATTCAAGGGGACACATTCCAAGACGTACAGGGGATTCCCGAAATCACAGATAGTACTGAACCCTATGCCTGCTGTGCTTTTTTTGTATTCATACATGTTTATGATAAAGCTTCGTTTGTAAATTAGGCACAGTAAGAGATTAACAATAATAACTAATCATAAAATAGAACAATTATAATAACATACTGGAATAAAAGTTACATGAATGTGGTCTCTCGCGAAATATCTTAATATTTGTGGACTGGTTGACCTCGGGTAACAGAAACGTGGAAGAGCGAAACTGGGGACAAGAGAACACAGACACCTGCGATGCTGCCCTGAGTCAGCAGCTGTCTTGCGCCAACGAGCAGCAAACTGAAACCCGAGGGTGAGTCCAAGGCTACCTGTCCTGGGCCGGCTTCCTTGGTGTCCATCTGTTCCGTTCTTCAGGACCCTGTACTCAGAAGGGCCCAACACTTGGCTCAGTGCTCTGCTGTTGTTGCCTTGAACCTCTTCCTTATTGAACAAGGGGTGCCGCATTTTCATTTTGTAAAGGGCCCCCAAATTATGTAGCCATTCTTCACTTACCTTGTTGTGCCCGGAACCAGAATTCCACTATAGCTTAAAAAAAGAGAACCTATCAGGTTGAATGTATTTTAAAACGGAAGTGTGCTGTTCTCGAATTTTATTTCATTTTATTATAAATATACTCCATGGGAGTCTGGGCGCGGTGACTCACGCCCGTAATCCTAGCACTCTGAGAGGCCGAGGCGGGAGGATAGCTTGAACACAGGGGTTCAAGACCAGCTCGGGCAAGAGCAGGATCCCGTCTGTACTAAAAATAGAAAAATTAGCTGGGCATGGTGGCGCATGCCTGTAGTTCCAGCTACTTGGGAGGCTGAGGCAGGAGGATCGCTTGAGCCCAGGAGTTTGAGGTTGCTGTGAGCTAGGCTGACGCCACGGCACTCTAGCCCAGGCAACAGAGTGAGACTCTGTCTCAAAATAAGTAAATAAATAATAAAATAAAATAAAAACACTTCATAGATTGTTTTTCTATAAAGCCTATCTGTCTGCTCAGGAGCACTTTTATAAAAGTGTCTCTGATGATTGGCTTTAATATTCCTGGAATGAGATGTTTGTTCTTGGCATAGGAGGGGCCTTGGAGTCAGAGAAACCGAGCCCCCGGGTAAGGTGAGTCAAACTTGGCACCATCGGGTTCTTTGACTGTGTATGTTTAGTGTTTAAATGGCTTCAGTGATTGTAAGTGGATGCTGTGTTTAGGTTGGAATTGAAGTAGAACCTTTAGTGTGTTCTATAGAGCCACCAGGGAAAACACCCTTTTATTTTTCTTGGGTTGTGTGAGGAAGAGCTTTAATTTCAAAGGACATAGTAGGCAAGCATTTACATTTTCACCTGGAAGTAGCTTTAGTTTTGCAAATGTGATGCTGTATTCTACTGAGGGATCATCCTCAGTCTAAATGAAGATATATTAGTAAGCAAGTGCATCTATTTAAGCAGAAATATACCAAGGGAATATTTCCCCCTGGCCATTGCCTGGGGTTCACTTCATCAGGAAGGTCAAGAATGATGGTGCAGAGAGGTTTGGTTTTAACTCAACCTTCAATGGAATTTTTCCTTTTGAAATTTATCTTCTTTTTTTTTTATTTTACTGAATATTTTTGCTTGTCCTGTCTGTGCATGTTTGAAGATGAATAGCCTCCCTTAATCTATGCCAGAAATCCTAGTTCAGACCCATGCAGTCTGAATTTTCAAAGCCTTTATTCTCAGTGTACAGTCATGCGTATTATGGGCTCCAAATCCAGCTGGTGGCATTGACATATTTAGCTTATTCGTTTTAACATATACAATAGTGTTGTATGAATCCTGTATCATTTGGGGGGTAGATTTTATAATACTATATATGCATATTTAAATTAATAGACTTTTTACTTTTTTTCCCAGGAGTTTTAGGTTTGCAGAAACTTTGAATGGAGGGTACAGAAAGTTCCCATGTACTGTCTCAGTCCTCCCCTGCCCGCTCCCAGTTTCCTCTGTTAGGAACATCTCGCGTTGGTGTGGCACATTTGTGACAATTGACAAGCCAGTATTGGTACGATATTATTAACTGAAGTCTCTAGCTTACATTGGGGCTCATCCTTTGTGTTTGTATGTTCTATGGGTTTTGCCACATATATAGTGACATGTAGCCACCATTATATAAATAGTATATTAATGATTAATAGCATCACACGGAATAGTTCCACTGTCCTAACAATCCCGGGGTCCACTTATCCTCTCTTCCCTCCTTCCTCCCCAGCCCCTGACAACCACAGATTTTTTTTTTACTGTCTCAATAGTTTTGCTTTTCCCAGAATGTCGTATGGTTGGAATCATACAGCATGTAGACTTTTCTGTCACTAGCAGTATGCATTGAAGTTTCTTCTATGTCTTTTCATGGCTTGATAGCTCATCCCTTTTTATCAGTGAATAATATGCCATTGTCTCGGTGTTATTTTTTAATCCATTTACCTGTTGAAGGACATTTTTGGTGCTTTCAAGTTTTGGCAATTATGAATAAAGCTGCTACAAATACTGGTGTGCAGGTTCTTGTAGACACTGGTTTTCAAGTCATTTGGGGGTGTATATGTATGTATTTATAAATTATGGTTTTCTAAAAGAGAAAAAGGGGAAATATTGTTTTAGAATATGACTTCTGGATTACAAGTGAACTCTGCCGTGTTTTGGGAATGTAAGTTGACAGTGAATTTAATGTTCGAAGAGTACACTGGTCTAGGCAGCTAGAAGAGGCATCGCTGATGAAACAGACGCCCAGTGGAGGCTTTGCTGGGGCCCAGCCCTGTCCCCGCTGGTCATAAGAGGACACCACCTGGCCAGGATCCTACACCAGGTCACTGCATTAACTCGCTGATTTCCTGGTGGCTTTTATGGCAGCCTGGTGATCGGGACTGTCTACCCATGTGGCCTCTTGTTCTTGGGCTCCCTCGACCTTGCAAGAGATGAAATTTCGCAGGAGGCAAGGCAGGCGCTAATCAGGTGCTTTACTGTAATCAGAGTCAGACCTCCTGCCGTTACCAGGGGCCTGGCCTTCCAGCCAGTTCTGTGATTGGTATTTGGACAGCATTGCCCTACCCTCTGCCGGGCTGGTGGCCTGTCGTACGTTCTTACAGCAGTCTCCCCTCTGTCATCTTCGATGTGATCTTTGACTAAACACCCTGATGACGCCTTGCCGGGCTGACGGATGTCTGTGTTTGTGCGTCCACCTCCTCTACGCGCTTCTCCCAGCAGAGCACGTTTCGTTTCATCACAACTGCGATCACCAGTCTTCTTTCTGTTCACATTCTAATATTATTTTTCTGACAAACTTACATTCTCTGTATGGAAATATAGATGCCTTGGAATAATATTTTAAAAGTGTTGTCTAATTTATTTTTTATTCTCAGTAACTTTTGTGGACACAAAGTCATTTATTTCTCCTGTCAAAGTGCAGATGCCACTGAGAACAAAGAAGTCACCGCTCAGGGGCTTCCTGAACTGTTTTTAAGTGCTCAGCGGAAACAAATGATCTCAAAAGCTGGGCTTTCTCTGTACTGACAATAAATGGGTAAATAAATAAGTAGCGGATAAGGGAAGACTCTTACAGGAAGATGCTGACTGATGATGAATGCAATGGAACTGTCGCAGTTGCAAATGTCATTATATTGTCATCATCGTGGTAAATATTGGTTAAGCAAACACAAGGTGTGCTGCATCGTGTGTGTGTGTTTGATGAGGAGCAAGATATTCCCTGTCCTTATTATCTACTGCTTATTTTGTGAAATGGAGAAATAGACAGTGCGGTGAAGAAACTGGACAACACCTTTCCTGGGCGATTTGCTAGGTGATTAAATTAAGGGGCAGGTGGACCCTGGCGGCCTCCTGAGGCGATGCCCTTGAAGGGCACACCATTCCCCACAACGGATCTAGCTGAGATGTGTCGCCTAAATCTAACCCAAGGGACACAGTCAAACCCAAGTGGAGGAACATTCTATACAATAGCTGGCATGCATTCTACCAAATGTCATGAAAGACAAGGAAAGTTGAGAGCTGTTAAAGGTGAGTAAAGGTGACCAAAGAGACAGAACAACTAAATGCAACCTGTGATCCTGAGCCAGACCCTGTACCAAAGGGGGAAAATGCTACAAAGGACATTATTGGAATAATTGATGAAAGTGGAATATGGGCTAGAGACTGAAGCGTTGTATTGATGTGAAATTTACTGAATTTGATAGTTTTACTGTGGATTTGTAAGGGAATATCTATGTTCATAGGGAATTATTATTACTGAAGTATTAAGGTATAGAGGGCCATGATGTATAATATATAACCTGCTTTCAAATGGTTCAGAAAAAATAAATAACAATTTGTATACATGTGTGTTAGTGTATGTGTACCTGTATATATGTTATGTACTATATTAAAGTGAATGTATTAAACTTGTGTTTACACAATGGTGTTAACGTTGTTAAAAACTGATGGAAATAGGTAAAATATATATAGGAAATTTATGTATTATTTTTGCAACTCTTCAGTAACTTTGAGATTATTTTAAAATGTCGATTTAAAAAAAATCACCTACAACAGCGAGAGCAACGAGGAAGCAGGCTCTCATGGACAAGCTGGGCTCTTGAAAGAGAAAAGCTTCCTTTCAACACGCGGAACCAGCCTTCTACACGCGGGCTTGCGGGAACTTCTCTAGTAGGGCATGAAGCCTGGGGCCTGGGATGCTCCATCCCCCGAGACAGAAACCCTGAAGAGGGGGACATGCCGTTTGCACGTCAGTCTCAGGCTGTCGTCAGGGAGAGAGGGGCCCCAGGGTCAGGCCTCCTGTGCAGACTTCACAGAATTCTCCAGAAAGCAGAGGATGCAAGAGCCCTTCCCAGTGAGGGGACCCACAGGCTGGAGCAAGGGAGCTGAGGAGGAGACCAGGACATAGATGACTGTCCCCGCGAGGACCCTCCAGGCCCCAGGCTGGGGTTGAAACCCTGGTGCTGGGACACGACTGAGGATCCCAGGCGGAAGGGCCTTGCACTTGCTGCCTGGAGCCAGCAGGGGCGCCGCCTCGAGAGCCCTGCACCGATGGGGAGGCCATGCGCGGGCCTGGGAATGGCGGCCTGCCAGGGGCAGAGGTCCCCACTTGCCGGGTAAATGCGGGTTGGCCGATACTGTCACCATCCAACCTTACTGTCACCATCCAACGTTGGTCCCTCTTCTTGGTTGGCTGTGGGTCTTTCCTCCCAGCTTCTTTAGTCCAAACTCCGCAAGGAGCTTCCGTTTTCTCTGATACCCTGGAGCCAAGCACGGCCTCAGTGAGCTCATTCACCCCTGCTCTGCAGTTGACAAATGTCATTGTCATTGCTCGGTCCCCAAACCCTTTTCTCGTGTTCTTTGTGCAGATCTTAGCGGGAAGCAGCCCCTCCCTCCAGTAAGAGTGGGCAGGGTGGCAGGGGCCTCCCCTGACAGGGGCCGGGACCGGTGACTTCGGAAGGGCTGTCCTGGCCTGGAGGCTGGCTGGCTCTCTGCAGCGCAAAGCCTCTCGCCGCGGCTCGTGGTTACTCACGGATGGCTTCATCCCTTTTGAGGCGCGTGGTTGTGAGATGCCCCTGCCTGGCCAGCAGGATCAGCTTCTGTGCCTCCCCTGTGCCTGGGGGAGAGCGACACGCCACGGCAGGTCACACCCAGCGAGGGTCCCGGCAGGGGGCGTGCCGATTCCCACCGACAGCTCCCTGCAGTGTCTCTGCCTCTGTGTGTGGGTGGCGCTCTCTCACCTGATGGGAGCTGACCCTACGTGCCGTGCAGGGAAGCATGACAGGTATAGTTACTACTGCGACGCTTGACACTTGTCATCAAGCAAAACAGAGAAAAAGAACAAAAACTAGGACACCTTTGCTTTCGAAGCTGGCTCTCAGTCTGATGGAATTGAACCGAGGGCGGTGGGGGGAGAGGGGGAGTTGGTGCAGATTCTGAAAGGGTTTCCTGGTCTTTCATAACTTCTTCAGAAGTTTGCTTGCTATTCCACTCATCTCTGGATCAGGTGTTTATTCAGCCCTGTGCTGTGCCGGGCGCATGGAAACAGACGCTGCCCTAGTATTCCTTCTGTGCCAGCGGGGGAGATGGCTGGAAGACACGGGTCCGAGTGAGAAACCACACAGCGTGCTGCGCAGGTGAGCACTGCAGCCAGGAGCAGCGGCAGAGGACAGTCGGAAGGAGTGGGGTGGGGCGGTGCGGGCGGGAGGGCATGGGAGGCGTGGGCAGGATGCAGGATTCAGTGGGGTGGTGGGTGAGCGCCCCAGGCTGCCCCTTAGACAACAGGAGTCTATCCTCTCACACGTCCGGAGTCTCGAAACCTAGAATCGAGGTGTCACGGGGCCGTGCTCCCTCTGGAGGCTCTAGGGGAGAATCCTTCCCTCCCCTTCCAGCTGTCAGTGGCTCCAGGCTTCCTCGGCTTGTGGCCACATCACTCCACTCTCTGCCCCATCTCCCCTGGCCTTCCCCTTTCTGTGTGTCTTCTCCTCTTCTCACAAGGACACCAGTCGTTGGATGTAGGATCCACTCTGGAACTAGGATATCTTATCTCGAGACCTTTAACTTAACGACATCTGCAAAGACCCTATTTAGAAATAAGGTCACAGTTACAGGCTCCCCATGGGAAGGAAGTCTGGGGGGCCACCATTCAACCCACTACAGAGGTCGGGGCCGGGCTCGGTGGGCAGATAAGGTGGGGAAAGGGCTGGAAGGAAGTGCGGTGTGAGCAGAACAGCTCCCAGGCAGGCGTGTTCTAACGAAGGCCGAGCTGGAGGCTGGTGTGTTGGCGGCAGGGGGTGAGGGCAGGAGAGGAAAGGAGGGGGAAGGTGTCACGCAGGGCCTTGGAGACCGTCGTGAGGCCTGTGCAGTTAGTGCTGGGTGACGTGGGGCCTGCTGGGAGGCTGGCCAGGAACCAGGAGCAGGCCAAGGGTGAGGGTGATGAGAAGTGGTCGGCTCCCGGGTATATGTTGAAGGAAGGGCCAAGAGAATTTCCTGACCGATCAGAGGTGGGGGAAGGAGGGAGTGAGAATGGAGTGTGGAGGTGACTCCGAGGCTCCTGGCTGAGCAGCCAGAAGGAGGTTGTGACGAGGATTCAGCCTCGAGCGTGAGATGCTGAGGTCAGGCGTGGAGTTCGCTGTTGAGCACGCACCTCGGGAATTCTGAGTGAGGGCTGGGCTGGAGGCATAAATAGGCGGGTGTGACTTTTGTTCACTGTTGGCTTCCCTGGGTCTTAGTGTTCTGGTTTACAGATGGAAAAGGGGCGGGGATGGGAGAGAGAAAGAAAAGGAAGAAAGGGGGTGGTGGGGAAGGTGTGGAGTTGGACAATTTCACACTGGGGCCACCCCCAGGGTGTTACTGGTAGAGGCTGAGTGGAGATGGGAAGACAGGGGTTCTGGAATCAGACAAACCCGAGCCTCTCTTCCCACTGCTGGGAAATGGGGATAGTAATGATAATCCGGCCATCAAGACAAGGCAACGAGAGTCACTAACCCTTGGTGGCACTCAGGATGTGCCAAGTTCTGAGCACTTTACGGTGTTAACTCATTTTACCCTCAGCATAGCTATGTGGTAGGTTGTCTGTTCTTTTTATTTGGGAGCTGAGCAGTCTAAAGCACAGAGAGGTTCAGTACCTCGCCCAAGGTCACACAGAGGGCAGGAGCCCGTGCTGATTCACTCAAGCCTGTGCATTTCACCTGGGACTACACCTACACTGTTTCTCCGCTTGTGTGCTTGGCACATTCCAAGGACTCAAAAAGTACAGACAGACAGCTGGCTCGACTCTCGTGTGTGTTAAGATTTCCCAATCAAGCAACGACGCCGAAGAGCCATCTCACTTGAACGTTACGAACTGCCCTGTGAGTGAGCCGTTTCGGAAATGAAGCTGATCAAAGACTTGTAACAGACAAGAGTGACTCCAAGCCGCAGTGGGAGCGGAGAGGGACGTGCCTGCCACACTGGAACACACCAGACATCGTTGAGCTAGTTCCAACCTCCAGGCCTGCACAGGGCGATGTTAAAATAGATGTAAAAATATTAATATGTCTCTGTTCCTAACATGAAGGCAAGAATAAAAGGGACCCCACTCCCGGGAGTCTTCCAGGAGGCCCTATAAGTGAGCAGTGCTGCTCTGCCACACTGCATTTTTCTTTTAAAAACAAAACTAACTGCCAAACCAAACAGCAACAACCACAAACCCCACAGTGTCTCTTTCTGAGTAGAAAATCAGAAATTCATTATGAAGCAAATGGAAAGTTCAGAGAAGTGTAAAGAAGAAAATAAAAATCTCCAGCCATTCTGCCATTGTTAACATTTTGGCCTTTTTTCTTCCTGGTATTTTTTCTGTGTGTCCATGTTTTTATAGCGTTACTAAGTTGGGCTAACATAGAGGATGTGTTTTGTATTCTGCATTTTTTTTTTTTTTTTTTTTTTTTTTGAGACAGAGTCTCACTCTGTTGCCCGGGCTAGAGTGCTGTGGCGTCAGCCTAGCTCACAGCAACCTCAAACTCCTGGGCTCAAGCAATCCTTTTACCTCAGCCTCCCGAGTAGCTGGGACTACAGGCATGCGCCACCATGCCCGGCCAATTTTTTCTATATATTTTTAGCTGTCCAATTAACTTCTTTCTATTTTTGGTAGAGACAGGGTCTCGCTCTTGCTCAGGCTGGTCTCGAACTCCTGAGCTCAAACGATCCACCCGCCTCGTCCTCCCAGAGTGCTAGGAGTATTCTGCATTTTTAACTTAATATGCTCTCATGGTGAAATTCAACTGTGAAAAAAGTGATTGTAACTAAAATCATTTTGATGAAAATAATTTTAATTGACCTTATTTATCATATAATATATCAATCATATCAGATAATTGATATAACCAATTTACTACTGTTGGATTTTTAGGTTATTTTCTTTTTTTTTGTTGTTTAATAAATTATGCTTCAGTGAACATCCTGGCAAATAAATCTTAGTGCACATCTCAAATTTGTAGCTTTGGATAATGATTCTCCAACTTCCTGCCAAAGTGTACTGCTAATAGGAAGTTAGAGGTTTCCACTTCTTTCTTAAAATGTTTTGAGAATGTTGCTTTCTTTGCCAAAGTGGACTGGTTTGTTTTACTATTGAAATAATCTCTTCAATTCTGTCTATATGGTGAATCACATTTATTGACTCGTGCATGTTGAACCAGCCTTGCATCCCTGGGATGAAACACACTTGATTGTGATGAATTATCTTTTTGATGTGCTGTTGGATTCAGTTTGCTAGCTGTATGATCATCTCAATAGATGCAGAAAAAGTATTCAATAAAATCCAGCACCTCTTCATGATAAAAATCCTCAAAAAACTAGGCATAGAAGGAATACACCTCAAAATAATAAAATCTATATATGACAAACCCACAGCCAATATCATACCAAATGGGAAAAGTTGAAAGCATTCCCTATAAGAAATGGAACAAGACAAGGATGCTCAATTTCACCTTTTCTATTCAACATAGTACTGGAAGTCCTAGCTAGAGCAATCAGGCAAGAGAAATAAAGGGCATCCACATTGGAAAAAAGAAAGTCAAACTATCTCTGTTTGCTAATGATATGATCTTATATCTAGAAAACCTTAATGACTCCTCCAAAAGACTCATAGATTTGATAAATGAATTCAGTAAAGTCTCAGGTTATTAAATCAATGTACAAAAATCAGTAACATTTCTATACATCAATAATGATCAAGCTGAGACCCAAATCAAGAACTCAATCCCATTTACAATAGCTGACCAAAAACCCCCCAGGAATATATTAATATTTAACCAAGTAGGTAAAAATCTTCACAAGAAAAAACTATAAAACACTGATGAAAGAAATCATAGACAACACAAAAAAATGGAAAAGCATCCCATACTCATGGATTGAAAGAATCAATATTGTTAAAATAACCATAGTTCCCAAAGCAATCCACAGATTTTATGCAATTCCTATCAAAATACCAAGATGTCATTTTTCACAGCATTAGGAAAAAAAATCCTAAAATTCATATGAAACCAAAAAAGAGCCCAAATAGCCAAAGTAATCCTATGCAAAGAGAACAAAACTGGAGGCATCACATTGCCTGACTTGAAATTATACCACAAGACCAAAACAGCATGGTATTGGCAAAAAAGTAGACATGTAGACTAATGGAACAGAATAGACAACTCAGAAATAAAGACATATACCTATAGTTAACTGATTTTTGACAAATCAGACAAAAAACTGGGGATAGGACATACTGTTCAATAAATGGTGCTAGGAAAATTAGATAGCCACATACAGAAAAATGAAACTGGATACCTATCTCTCACCATATACAAAAATTAACTCAAGATAGACTAAAGACTTAAATGTAAGACTTGAAACCATAAAAATTCTAGAAGAAAACCTAGGAAAAATGCTTCTGGACATTGGCCTAGGCAAAGAATTTATGACTATGACCCCAAAAGCAAATGCAACAAAAGCAAAAATAAACAAATGGGACTTAATTAAACTAAAAAAGCTTCTGCACAGCAAAAGAAATAATCAAATGAGTAAATAGACAGCCTACAGAGTGGGAGAAAATATTCACAAATTATGCAAGCAACAAAGGACTAATATCCAGAATCTACAAGGGACTCAAACAATTCAGAAAGAAAAAAAAACATTAAAAAGTGGATAAATGATATGAACAGGCATTTATCAAAAGAAAATGTACAAATGGCCAGCAAACATATGAAGAGATGCTCAACATCACTAATCAGCAGAGAAATGCAAATTAAAACCACAATGAGATGCCATCTTACTCCAATCAGAATGGCCATTATTAAAAAGTCAGAAAACAAGAGATGTTGGCACAGATGTGAAGAAAAAGGAACACTTATATAGTGTTGGTGGGAATGTAAATTAGTGCAACGAACTTCTACGGAGGTCAGTATAAAGATTCTTCAAAAAACTAAAAGTAGATCTACCATTCAATTCTGCAATCCCACTACTGGGTATCTACCCAAATGAAAAGAAATCATTAAATCAAAAGATACCTGCACTAGTATGTTTATCACAACACTATTCGCAATCACAAAGATATGGAACCACCCTAAGTGCCCATCAACTGATGAGTGGATAAAGAAAATGTGGTATATACATAACATGGAGTACTACTCAGCCATAAAAAGAACAAAATAATGTCTTTTGCAGCAACTTGGATGGAACTGGAGGCCATTATCCTAAGTGAAGTATCTCTGATGTTCTCACTTATAAGTGGGAGCTAAGCTATGGCTACACAAGCACACACGGGGTGGTATAATGGACGCTGGAGACTCACAAGGCAGGAGGGTTGAGGGGAAGGGATGGAAATTTACCTATGGGGTACAATGGACAATATTTTGGTGATGGGTACACTGAAAGTCCAGACTCCACCATTATATAACATGTAACTTGTACTCCCTAAATCTACTACAATAAAAATTATTAAAATAAAATAAGGTCTTCAATTACTGATTAGTTAAATGATTGAGTTCTAGCCCCACCTGAAAGCCTTTCAGTATAATGCATGTCCATCCAGGGAGGTGTGTCCCAGGGACACTGGGGCCTTGGGTCTCACCTAGTACTCCTCACGCCACACTTCAGGGGGACCATGCGCCAGGCTGAGGAACAGTCTTGCAGAGGGGTGCAGAAATGGAATCTCGGGGTTAATGGTGGGAACCTTTTAGAGATTCTTGGTACATATTTCTGTTATATATAACAAAAAAATTCACAATTTAAAAGTTAGATATAGAAAATGAAATTACAGGAGAGTTAAAAGAAAATACGAATGACTACTGATCTATTTTTAGGGTAAAGAAATTTCTAGACATAGAAGCAAATAGAA
>VBSM01000272.1:108520474-108536866 GCA_008086735.1 Cheirogaleus medius | reverse complement strand
AGGAGCAGTGACCGGCAGCAGGAGGCGGTGCTCTGAGTCTCCGACACCCAGGAAGATAAATCAAGCATGCCCGGATTTCCGAGCAGAGTCAAAAGCCAGAAACAAGTCGAGGCCGCTGCTCTTGCCCAACGTGAACTGTTGTCCCCCACTCCACCCCAGTCGCCCACATTCCCCGGATTGCTGCAGAGAGAGTCAGCCTGTGCTCAGAGGCGCTGAGCAATTTGGGGCCTCCCTGGCTTTCTGTCCCTGCGCCTTGGCAGCGGCCAGCAGCCAGAGGATCTGGGGTCAAATCCAAAGGCGATTCAGGGGGGGGCATGGCTCTTTCCTTTCCAGGTGCGGTGGGTAAAATTTGCGAGTGGGCAAACGTCCTTCCACACTGCTGTGGGTTTCAGTGTTGCCTCCTGACGCCTGGATGCTGTTTTGTTTGGGGGTGGGTGCTGGAGGCCGGAGAGTGGTGTTTGCAGGCTGGTGCGAGCCTTCCACCCCTGCCTCGAAGGCAAGAGGACAGCAGCTGCCTCCCCAGCAGGAAGCAGAGTCCAGCCTTGAGCTGACACCTCCGGCTGGCTGGACAGGATGTCACCAGGCGGTTGCTATGTCTTTGATGTTGGGGCTGTCTTCTCTCCCCTCTCCCTGACACCAGAACACTGGGTGGGCCGAGAGGGAGACACTTGGCACACATGGTCGTTTCAGCCACCAAAGTTCCCTCCGTGGGCTCCAAGCAGGGGCCATGGGTGGTCCCGGGCCCCTTCTGCATGGTGTGTGCTGAGACCTGGGATTTGGCCCAAGCTGTGTCTCCAGACCTTGCTGGATGTCTGCAACCTCTCCAGGTGAATTCCAGGGAGCTGGCAACTGACCATAGTCCCACCCACGGGGTCCTGCTTGGCAGATCACCACAAACGAGTAAAGGCGATGGGGAATTGTTGTCACTTTGAAAAGAGGATTGCAAAGTGAACATCCCATGTGCATTTAAAGAGTTGATATGGGAGGACTAGCGGAGCTGACTTAAAGAATAGAAAAGTCTTTTAAAATATCTTTATTTTTTAAATTAAAAAACATCTTTAAAATTATTTAAAACCTTTATATTTTTCCTTATTATAAAATATTAAATGATTATTGCTGAAAAATCTAGAAATCACAGAAAAGTACAAAGGGAAAACTAAAATATCATCTGAATTCTGCCCCAAACTGCTAACCCATGTTAACATTCTGGTCTAGTTTCGACACGCAGATACCCACAGCCATGCAGACAGGCACCCACGTTTTCACACACAACTGAGAATCCCCTATGAATGCAGCCTCCATCCTTCTTATGTTCATTTAAAATCCCATAATAAGCATTTTTTCTATATCTTTGAAAACATGAACTTTTACAACTACCTACCATTCCTCAAAAGGGCTAAGCAATTTATTTAACTAACCCCTTATAGATGATGTACAAGATTTAATTTAAACTGGTTAAAATGTGCACGTTTGTCTCACAAAATGGAGTAAGAAATGGGCCACTCTGTGCCTCAGTTTTCCCCATCTCTAAAGTGGGAGCGCGCCCTGCCCTGGCTAAGGTGGCTGGGGTGGCCTCTAATTAATATTTAGGAAAGGCCTTGCAATTCGAGGGTGAAGGATTGCTACCTCAGTCAAAGGTTTCGCGTAATTGTCCTTAATTATTGTCATTTGTTGATTGTGGGCAATTAGCACTCTGCAGAATAGCAGAGAGGAATTTACTTGGAAGTTGAGCCGAGTCTTTGTCCTGCCCGAGCCAGGGCTGGAGGTTCAGAAGCCCTGTGGTTTTCTCCTGACCAGGGACCAAGGTCCGCTGGAGACATGCGGTCCTCCATGGGCCGAGATCATTGCTGATGCTGGGTGCCACCACAGGCGGGCGGGAGAAATGCTACCTGGGCAGGGGGCAGGGACTGGGCCTTACTCGGTGCCCAGCGCCGGTCCTCCATTTCCCTCTGTGTTCCTGATTTTAATCTTCTAGAATACATAGGTAATTCACCAGGATTTTTATCTTAATATTGGTTCATTTAGAGTTTCTACACATTTTCATAATGGCCCGTTAAAATTATATGATATTTAAATTTTAGCACAGTTTTATTAGAGTACTCTTGCTAATGTCACCTCCAAAACTCATGTTGAAACTTCATCCCCAATGTGGCAGTTTTGAGAGGCAGAACCCTTAAGAGGTGACTGGGATTAATCCATTCATGGATTAACAGATGAATAGGTCATCATTGGAGGGGAATTGTTGGCTTTATAAGAAGAGGAGGAGAGACCTGAGCTAGCATTCTTGCCCACCTTGCCACGTGGAGCCCTGTGCTGCCTCAGGACTCCACAGAGAATGCCCGCTAGCAAGAAGGCTCCCTCCAGACATAG
Source organism: Cheirogaleus medius (assembly GCA_008086735.1). Lineage (NCBI taxonomy): Eukaryota > Metazoa > Chordata > Mammalia > Primates > Cheirogaleidae > Cheirogaleus > Cheirogaleus medius. The sequence goes on along the minus strand of VBSM01000272.1, from coordinate 108,534,496 downwards.
CCCCTTAACCTGGGACTTCTCAGCCTCCAGAACTGTAAAAAACACATTTATTTTCTTTATAGATCACTCAGTTTCAGGTATTTGGTGCTAAGCAACAGAAAGTAGACTAAGACACACTCAAGCCCATTCATTTACTTCTGCTCTCTTGTGCACTGCGGTGGCAGAGTTGAGTAGTTGCAAGAAAGACTGAGTGGTCCACAAAGCTGAAAATATGTGCTATCCAGCCCTGACAGAAGAAGTCTGCTAGCCTCTGCCCTAGACCACGGGCTTCTTTTTCTTGGGATGGTATTTTTGTATGGACCCGCCTTTGTGGAAAAACAGTATTTTTAAGCTTAATAAACTTAACGTCCTCGAATAACTTACACAAACATTGATCAGACGAACCCTCCACAGATAATTTTGCCTGGGATTAGGTGGCAGATGTTGGAAGAAAGGCAGGGAAAGCATCTTGAAGCTAGCAGACTTTGAAAAGTCAAGAAGTTGTGCCAAGTGTTGAGTTGGTGGGATGAGAAAGCATTCTCGGGCAAGCCACACTTGTCTCCCTTTAACTTGTTAGCCTGTTATTATCTTTGTTTGGATATTAATGCTGTAGTCACCGGTGGTTACAGAGTCGTCATCGCCCTCAGGTTGATAATCATGTGGCCTGTACTATACTTACCAAGTGTCCTTCCCTAGGAACCCACAGCCCCACATGTGCATTTATTCCTCCCCATAACATTCCTGGGCAGGTGCTCCCATTGGGTACATTCTCTTGTGATCGGCTCACTTCTCTTTAGGCACATGAAATAAAAAAAAGACAAGCCCTCATCAACAATGAGAGAACCTTTCAGGAAAGCCCAGGTGGTTGTTCACAGGTATTTGCTGTTTTTTAAACTGGGGAACAAAGGGGAAAGGTGAATGATGGGGTCCCACCCCTGCACCATCCATTGATCTAAAAGTGAGGCTTGCTTGTCTGACTCTTGTTTGATCAGCTGCTCTGCTACTTTGTGTGGGAAGATCCAGGTCTGGGGAACCTGGTCATCTCAAAGTTTTGATGAGTAACACAGGCTTCTGCCATCGGGTAAAACGTTCATCTTAACATGATTTGTGTGTGTGTGTGTGTGTGTGTGTGTTTATTTGTTGATGTCCAAAAAAGAAGCTCTAGAAAACCCAATTGAGAAATGCTTGTGGGTTTAGGCAACTGGTTAATCCCCTAAAATAAGATCCAGTAAGTGTGAGAGAGACGAACGGGAAGGAGAGCAGGAAGTAGCTCATTCCAAATGCTGAAAGGAAGCAAACGAGCTGCTGGGTTGCCAATCTGCGTGATTTACTGACAGACACTCCTGTTGGACCCTTAGTGGAAAATCTCAGAGTAGGGAAGGAAATGGTTCTGATGAGGAAACCTAACTGGGAGAAGATGGAAAATTTCATTCAAGGAGGAAGAATATACTTAGTAACACTCAGAGGACTTCACAGCTCAGAAACCCTCCAGAGTGCTGAGTGAACTTTGCTTATGAATGTAGCATTATGTAACGACTTAAAAATGTGCAAAGTAAATGTTCCAGAAAAGCAAAAACCACAAGAGTGGGCAGAGCCTTCCCTTCTTTGTTTGCAGCTTGGTGGCTGCCCATGTGATTTCTTATAAGTCCGGTGTGGCTCAACCGCTGCTTCTGAAGGGTCATCTCAGCCATCTCCTGGTGGCTCCGCCCACTAACCTGTGCCCTGGGGGAGCCCCAGCTCCTCCAGACACGTGCTCAGGCTAAAGGGGCCGAGTGAGGAGTGGCAGGTGTGGCTGGAAAAGACGGACATGCAAGGAGAGAGTGTGTGTGCATGTGAGTGTATGTGCATGTGTACATATATGCACATACATGTGACTGTGTACATGTGTGTACTGAGCTTGGGTATGAGTGAGCATGTGGATGAGTATTTGAGAGAATGTATGTGTGTACCATGTGAGTGTGCATGCGGGTGGATGTGAGCATGAGTGTGCGACTATGTGCGAGTGTGTGAGTGTTTGAGATTGTGTACCTGTGTGGGTGTGCATGAGCGTGCGTGCGAGTGTGTGCATGGGAGTGTGTGTATGTGTGCTCGTGAGCATCGGTGTGAGACTGGACACCTGGTGAGAGTGTACACGAGCGTGCGTGAGTGTGAGTGTGAGCGTGTGAGTGCGTGGGCAGCGAGAGGCTGCAGCGGGCGTGTCTCACGGACCTGCTCCGCAGAGCAGGAGCCCCGCACGCCTGGGGCTGCGTGACCACCGCAGGCTCGGGGTCTCTGTGGCCGGGAGCCTGGCAGGGCATGCTCATCGGATGGGTGGACCCAGCTGGGGGATTTGCTGTACGCTGGGAGTCGTGTGGCCTCACAGGCACGTCTTAGAGAGGACATCGGTTTGCTTCGCCTTAACCCGAGTCTGCAGAGGCCCAGGGGTGACAGGCAGCCGGAGAGGCGGACTTGCCATGCGGGCCACGCCGGCTCTCGCTACCCCCTAGAACTGTCCTGTCCGGTGAACAGGCTGTTGGATGAGGGGCCAGCAGGCGGGTGTGCCGGCGCAGGGTCCCTGGGGAGGCTATGACCCACCTGGGCCAGCCCCGCCCCAGTCTGCTGGGGCATCTTCGCCATCAGCTCCCTCCCGTCCGCTCAGACTCCCAGCAGTGGGGTCCTCGGGCTCCTCAGGGCTCAGTCCTGGGCGTGCCTCGAGCTCCAGCCTCTCTCTCCTTCGGGGAGCTCACGATTGTCTGGGGCCCCCCAAACCTCCACATACCTGTGCCGCCGCCCCAGCTTTACCGCACTTGTCCCCTCGTCTGAGTCCCACGCCCGTGTGCAAGACTCGACGTGCCAGACCATCTGCACAGTCCCGCCTCCCCTTCCCTGGTGCAGGGCCCTGTTGCTCAGCATCTCCATCTCTCCCCGTGATGGTTCATTCCACGTCAACTTGACTGGGCCGTGGGGTGCCCAGATATGTGTCCTAACATTGTTCTGGGTGTTTCCGTGAGGGTGTTTCTGGATGGATTTAATGTTTGACTCAGTAGACTGAGCAAAGCACATGGCCCTCCCCGGTGTGGGTGGGCCTCGCTCAATCAGTCGAAGCCCTGGCCTCCCCCGAGGGAGAGAGAATTCCTCCTGCCTGCTGGCCTGTGAGCTAGGAATCAGCATGTCTCTGCCTTTGGACTCAAACGGAAACAGGGGCTCTTCCTGGGTCTCGAGCCGGCGGCTTTCAGACTGGAGCTTACGCCACGGGTGCTCCCGGTCCTCGGGCCTCCGGACTGCGGCTGCACCACTGGCCCTCCCGGGTGCCCAGTCTGCCCGCTGCAGAGCTTGCGATTTCTCAGCCTCCACCACCGTGGGAGCCAATTCCTTATAATGAATCTCTTTGTACATCCATGTGTCTCGTATTCATTCTGTTTCTCTGGGGCCCCTGACAACACACTCCCCATCTTCCCCTTCCACTGAGAGCTTCCGCGCACTGGGCTCAGCCTCCATGTCTCCCCCAGGGCCAGGTGGTCCTCGCCTCTCACCTGGATGGCTGCAGAGAGTGCCCCGGTGTCCTCCTGGTGCCCGTCCCGGCTCCTTCCCACCCATTTTCCAGTGGCTGCTGGAGCAAACTTGAAGCACATGTGGCATGCCCCTCAGAACGTTCCAGAAGGATGGCCCTGTGTGTTCTCCCCTGCCCCAGCCCAGCCATCATTGTCTTCCTGCACTCTTTTCCTTGGTGGCACTGATATCAGTTGTCACTAAATAGCCCTGTGTGTTCAGTGTCCCTCTGGCAGACTTACGCCCCATGAGATCTGTCCAAGTGGCTCCGTCTTGTTCGACACCTGCCCCGGCGGCCACCCCCGGGCCGCGGCCACAGACAGGCATGCAGTGACCGAGGGATCCATGGAGTCTGAAGGATGAAGGGGTGTCGGTTTGGGAACCCCTGGAACAGCAGAGCCCAAAGTGGCCTGGGTGCCAAGCAGGCCGCCCGGCAGTGAGGCAACCGCCAGTGTCGCGGGGCCTTGGAGTTGGGGGAGGCCCTGGCCGCAAGGCCGGGCAGACAAAGGCCAGAGCCCTGCACAGCATCGGCTTGTCCCAACTGTCCTACAGGCAGAGGCTGTGTGGGGAATGGGGACACAGGGGCCGGCTTGGACTGGCTTCCGCCTCCACCAGCAGAGCCCCCTCCGGGCCCCCGACAGCCGGTCTCTACGTCTGAATATTTCAAGAGAATATTCTTATTTCGGGGGTGTGTGGGGTGGGCCTTGCAGCAGCCTTGTCTCATCTCGGCAGTCAGCAATCAGGACTGCACCGTTTTATTTATGGGATCAAAATGCTTTCGCGGCAACAAGGACACCTTCCCAGCATGTTGTCGTAGTCTGTGCAAATGTGAGTCTGTCTGCTGGCGTTTTAGGTGATTCAACTTCCGTTCCAAATCTCTGCCTCCCACCCCCAAAAACACAATGGGAGCTTCACAGAGCAGGTCTGCTTCCTTTAGTGGGGGTGTGGGCTTGACTGGGCTGGGGTCAGTCCCCTGAGCCCAGGTGCCTGGCCGTCCTGCTCCAGGCTGTGTTCGGAGGTGATGCTTGGGCCCCAGGGGCTGTATTTGCAACTGGCCCATCTGGGCTGGCCAGGCGGGACGGGAGCCAGGCCTGGGGGGCTGTGAGGGGAAGCTGTGTTCAGAGAGGCTCAGCTCTCTGCCCACGCATGCAGCTAGAACAATGCCCTTTTCTGGTTGTCAGATGCTGACAGAAAATGCAAGAGAGAACAAACGAGAGCCAAGGTCGGACTGTTTCTTCCCCCACACCTTTCCTCAGGCACTTCCCTTGGGGACGCAGGCCTTTCCCACTTGCCGCCCACTCATCTAAGTCCCGTTCCCATCCCGCTCCCTGTGATAGGGCCAGACCCGAAGCCCCCTCCCCTAGAGAGCCCTGGCGGGGTGACCCCCCACACACACCTTCACCTGTCGGGCACAGACTGCCTGGACCAGGGGCTCCCAGGGTTTGGAGTGAGGGTCCTTAGTGACGTCAACACATTGTAGAGATCCATAGGAGAGTTTGGTATTTGTGGATCGAGAAAACAGCTCAGTGTCAAAAAGGCTTTATAAATTCCCAATTTTTAAAAAGGCATTTGGGTCTTGCCAATAGCACCCACATATGATTGCAAATCAATCAGACTTATTCGGCTTTCAGACAGTAAATACTTGCTTGACATCTGAGTTTCTGGACCCCTTGTCGTAATTCTGGGCTTTCTCACCACGGATCCGTGGCCGCTCCAGGACGGGAACTCCCGAGGCTACTCAATGAGCACATTATGCTCCTGAATTCAACTTTGTCTTGCGTCCCGGGGAGTTTGCACGGCCGCTCGGGGCGCAGGGATGCTGCTGGCGGCACCTGGCCTCATGTGGGAGGGTACACAATACAGGTGTATTATCAGCCATGACCCCAGCAGCGCCAGAGGGGCTCGACCCCGGAGTCCAAGTGTTTTGGGAAAAACAAATCTCTTGCTGAAAGCACTCTGTGGTCACACAGGAGAAACAATTGTTCATGAAGCCAAGGCAGGGCACAAACGGGGCCTTTCGTTCACAGGTACGTTTTGTTAAGGAAACATGGGCAGACCCAGGAAGATGGCCAGAGCTCAAAACTAGTCCTGGACACGGGGAGAGGGACAGACACCCATTGTGTTAGAACATTCCAGAAAGAAAAAAGTAGAAACTCACCCTTTGTAAAAGCAGAAGGTGTGCATTGGCAGGAGCCAGGTGGGGGCACAGAGCACCTGAAAAGAAAAGTAAAAGGTGGCAGAGGAAGACAGAAGAAGAAAAAAAAACAGATTTCCACCGGGGACAGCTCGGCCCCCAGCCTGACAGGGAGCAGACACAGCCTCCAACCGTTAGAGCAGGAATCCTCTTTGATCTGACACGTCGTCGGGGAAAAGTCATGACTTCCTTGAAAAGGCTGATTTATTACAGCTTGATTATTTCTGTTAAAATATGCTCTTCCAACGAAGATAATTATTTGGCTCATTATTAATTGGAGTTCAAAAGCCTTTTGTTCATAGCAAGTCCGGGCCGTAATTCTTACATTTCGGGAACTGCAAAAGCTTTTGAAGCGGAACGAAGTCCTTGTGGACCGATGACCTATGCCCGGTCCCTCCTTTGGCAGCCAGGACCTGTGGCTTTCTAAGTGAGAAACACAGCAGACCTCAGGGCGTGTTCTGGCTCTGCCGTAACTGGCCGGGCACCCTGTGCCAATGTCCTGCCCACCGAGGCCTTAGTAGCTTCATCCGTGAGATGAGGGGATCGGACTTAATTGTCTCTGAAGTCCCCTGAGTTGCGGTGTCTGTCCTGTTCTAGAAAGCATCCCAGGCAATGGTTCTTTCCTGTAGGTTCTACATCGTGTAGGCAAGGGGACCGGGCAACGCGAACTCCGGCTCCAGTTCTGTCTCCATCGGCTGTGTGAGCTTGGGCAAGTTGCTCAGCCTCTGTGGTCTCAGTTTTCCATCTGTGAAAGGGGATAAGACTAAGGGTTTTTTTTTTTTTTTTGGTTTGGGATTTTAAATCTCAGAGGTAGATGGGAGGATTACATGAATTTGTACGGTGCCTGGTATTTAGGAAGTGCCCCAGGAATGACCTAGGCCCTGTGACTAAGTCACCAGCACCTATAGCAACACCAGGGGTTGTGTCGAAAGAAGCCTCTCCTGGGATCTGAGGCTTTATATGATTGGTCAAAGGGACCCATTCCAAAGTGAAATAGGTGGCAGGTGAAAATGTGTGCAGAAATGCCCCAGGTTCAATTAAAAATACATGGTAGGAGATGCTAGCATTCCAGATTCTAGCATAACAGTTTGAATATGCACTAGATTGCAACAGCTCTTGGGCTTCAGTTGTGTCAGAATCCCCTGGAGATCTCATTAAAACACAGATTTCAGAGTTTCTGATTCAGAAGATCTGGGTGAGGCCCGGGAATTTGCATTTCTGACAAATTCCCAGGTGGTACTGCCGCTGCTGGTCCGGGGAACACACTTTGAGAACCACCGGGTTAGAGATCATATTCTTGTACTGTTCGTTTCTTTTCCCCTCCAAACTTGAGGAACGCTTAGATCCCATGTAAAGGGAGAAAAAAAATCATGAATTCCCTCTCATTTGTCAAACACTGAGTGAGTCTTATTCTATGAAGCTTTCGATTGTGAATTTATGAAGGTCAAATACTTTTTAATATTTATTTTCTTAAAAATGTGCAGCCCATGGAATGCAACCTGTCTAGGAAACATGACTCTAAAGCAGAAACATTTAGAATTCTTCATACGCCCCCAAGGGTAATGAGGAAGTACACACACGCTTGGGCTCTTCTTGGTGAGCGGCCGTGGCCCGCGTGGTCCCGATGGCCCTGGTCCCGCAGGTGTGACGCCGCTGGCACGAGCTGTGCTCTGGCAGGAGCCTCTGAACCTTTGCCATCTGCTGCTGGGAACTGCAGAACCTTCCGTGGGCGGGTCAGGTCGTCGGGATCTTGGCCGAGGAAGGCGGAAGCTGGGTGCTGGGTGGGACAGGGTGGGAGGTTCCAGGGTTCTGGGTGAGCTTTCCTGTTATTCTGTTCTGCTGGCTGGCTCCTATATTTAGCTGAGGTTAAAAAAAGAAGCATTCCAAGTGCAGAGGGAGGTGAGAGTTCCCCTGGGGACAGCTGGCTGGGCCGTGCAGGCACACGCTGCCCGATTGACTCAGTATTCTTTTTCTTCATCGGATGTCATCTTGCTGAAGGGCAGAAGGATTCCCTGGAACGTGCAGGGCTGGCGGGAGAGAGGACACAGAAAGTGCATGACCGATGACGTCTTTCCACCACGGGGGAAGGCAGGAGGGAAGAGGGAGACCTGCCGTTTGACTTAACTCAGTGGGAAAACAGGAGTAGCCTTCATACTTGGCTCAGTTCGTCAAATCGGAATCTTGAATCTCTTCGACCACATGGAGCCGTGTGTCTTCCGAGTGGTCTGCAGCCCACGCTGCTCTTCTTCGCAAAGGAACTTGAGCTGGGAGGGCTGGTATTTGACCTGTTGAGTGTCTCTCCGCAGGCATTGGGTACCTTCTGCTAACTCAGTATAAGGAAGGGTCGCATGGCGTGCGGAGCTGGTGGAGACCTCTCACTGCGGTGTCCCCATCGGCGGTCACAGGGCTGCCCCGTGAGGTGCATTTTCCACCCCCCTCCCTTTCCCTATCACCAGGGGCAAACTCTGGCCGAGGAACCCACGGACTTGTCCAATGTGATAAAACCCAGGACCTCTGACCCCTGCTTCAGGGACTTCCAGGAGAGAGACTCACGTCACTCGGGCGTGGCAGAGCACTCTGCAACCCAAGGCTGGAGAACTGGTTGCTAAGCACTCCGAGTAAGGCTGAGTCTCTGGGGAAGGGGGGCTGTGGAAGTTGCAGGAACGGGTCTTCTCCAGCTTAAGTAGACCCCAGGAAGCATTGCAGTGGTGCCCCGAGTAGGGACAAAGTCAAGCTTGATGTCCCTGCATCCCACCCTACCCTGTCCCCCAATCCACATTTTTTGGAAATTTTAGATGCCACATCTAAATAAGTGGAAACAAATTTGAGTCACCATGTCCTACTACATCAGGAGCTCTTTAGCTGTGGAAGAAGCCGGGGTATTCCGTGGGTGGGAGGGTCTTGGCTGTTTGTGTTGGTTTCTAGGAAAGAACCAGATACTTAGTCCCCCAAAAATTGCTGAGGTATGGGGGCGGTCAGGGGAAGCTGGGACCTGAGCCCCACCTGCCCAAGCCTCCCGGGTGTCAGTTGCCTCCCCTCTACCGGGTGATGTTTTGATCTGAGCCCACGCCGGGTGCGCTCTCCCGCTGCTTGTTGTAGGGAGAGGCGTGGCAGAGGAGGGGGTGTAGGATGCTGCTAAGTGGATTGAAGAGTCTCCCCGCAAATTCACGTCCACCCAGAACCTCAGAACGCGACCTTGTTTGGAAGCAGGGTCTTTGCAGATGCAACTAGTTCAGTCAGGATAAGGCCATGCTGGGTGAGGGTTGGCCCTAAATGGCGTCGCTGCAGGAAGAGAAGGGGACGCGAGGAGCAAGCCCCGAGAAGATGGGGGCAGAGGCTGCGGTGGTGCAGCTGCAGCCAGGGAAGGCTGAGGAGTGCTGGCGACACAGAAGCTGGGAGAGGCCAGGAGGGATCCTCCCTGGAGCCTTCAGAGGGAGCCCGGCCCTGCCTGCAGAACGGTAAGACAATACATTTCATTGTCTTAGGAACAACAGAATTGCCACCTCGTTTGTGATCATTTTCTATGGCGTCCCGGGAAATGAATCCAGCTGGGAAGACTTTCGTCCAGGGGCCAGTGTCCGCAAGCATGAAAGGAAACACATTGCAGCACCTGGCAGGGAGTGGCCGGGCCTCAGCGTCCCCGTCTCCCTCCCGCCAGCTTCCTGCTGCAGGCTTGGCCGCTGCGTGCAGGTGGGATTTGAGAGGAGAGCTGGCGTCGGCCCGTCGTCCACGCTGGATATGGATCTTGGTTGTTCTCGGTGGCTCTTTTCCTCTTCTCGCAGAGTGTGCTCGAGAGATAAGCGAGAAGGGGGACGTGGAGGGGCTGCGGCTTCAGCTCAGAGGAACCTGGTGTCTCCCTTGGTCAGCCCAACGCATGGACAGGGCCCTGCAGAGGGGGCTGGGTGGGAGACCTGTGTTGTCACAGCTCTGTCCCCACTATGTGTCCCTAGCAGGACAGTGTTCCCAGCTGCCTGTCTCCTCCGCTGAGAAACGAGCTGATGCTGGGAGGACAGAGTGAGCAGGTGTGAGGACGCTGCCTTACCTGTTAAGGGCTGTAACATGGTAGCCACTAGAGGACTGTAGCAATGTCGTAGTTTCCTTGGTAACAGATGTTGCTATTTGGGAAAATCCTGCAGCCAACAACCAAGCCCGTGGTACCTAATGCTGGTGTTTCTAGATTGGCTCTCGTTTCTCGAGAGCTTGTTTTTAATATGGGCAAATCTGTGCCTCAGAGCAAGCAGGCTGCTCACACATGGAGCCCTGAATTACACCCGTGTACCACATGTTTTGGTGACATAAAGCTAGGAGAGGGATGATGATGTCATCCCGGCCACGCGAGTCACCGTGGCCTTCAGCTCTGGCTTCTAAGAAGGCTCCAGATGTTTCTCAGGTGGATTTAGGGCTTTCAGAAAATGACTCCATCCTGTGTAAGACATTGTCTTGTGACAAGACGGTTCTGCGTGCTAGAGACGATTTTCACAGTATCGGCCGGTAGCATGACTGAGAGACAGAAGACCAATGTCTAGAAATTAGGATTGCGTGCACATCACCTGTTGGGGTTGCAGGAGTGGTCTCTTCCCTCGGGAGTTCTCCTTCTTAGAAGTTGGGTATTTACCAACCACATAATTGGCTTCTTGAAGGATGGTCACCTTCTTCTATATTGGTGCAAAGAAAGTAAGTTGCTCAAGGTCCCAAAGCTACTCAGTGACAAATCTGAGACTAAGAGAATTCAAATACAAGAGCTGACAATACTGAGCATGTACTACGGGCTGGGTACTCTGGCGCTAATTCAGTGGCTCTTTACAACACACCTTGGTAACAGGTGTCATCCTCATTTTACAGATGAGGGGACGGAGGCAGAGAGAGGAGAAATGGTCAGGAGCCAGGCCATTGGTTCCAGAGCCCCACTTCCTAACCACCACACCCTACTGCCTCCCACACCTGAACCCCAGCCGCCTGGTGTCTGGCTGTGGCAGAGGGAAAGGGACGGGCTTGGGGGCGGGTGGACACACAGCCCTGAAACTTACCCACGGAATGACCCTGGGTGCATTACCTAACCTCTGACCCAAGGTAAAGTACTTGGCCTCCTAAGACTCTGTGTTTTCTTCTGTAAAATGGGCATCCTGGCAGATTCCTCACCTGCTGCTGTGAAGATTAATTGTATACTACGCATAAAGCACCTGTCAGATTGTATCCCTAAGAAGCCTTAGCTATTCTTGCTCCTCTTTGTGTTGGTGCTGCCTGGCCCAGACCGACCATGAAACCAGCACTTGTCCATCAGATGAAGGCTGTCCAAGGCCTTGGGCCATGTTTCAGTAATCCTTTAAGGGAAACTACCCACCCATTTTATCTTATCACCTTGGCTTATTTGCACAAGAACTGTTCCCTGTGTTTATTATTATTTCAGTGTTTCTTTGTCCCTGATCAGAGGTTGAATTGAGTCCAGCTGTTGGGGTCATTAGAGCTGCGGTGTCCTTGCACACCTGGCCCGGCTGGTTGGGGCTGGGGCGTCGGAAGCTGTGCCTGTGACCCGGCTCGTCAGGCTCGGCAATGAGCCGGCGTCCTGGCCACGGGCCGGGGTCAGGGTTCCCCAGCAGGGCGTCTCCTCCCTGGGAACACCCTCTTCTCCCCGCCCGTGGTCACCTCTCCTGCATCCTGGCACCCAGCGCCTGTCTGGGCTGTCCCCATCCCTCCAGCCACCTGCCCAGACTCAGCCTCCCCGAGTCTCAGCAAGGAGAGGGGCCCTCCCTGGGGTCTCCCGATGACTCACATTCTGGGTCACTTAAAAACCACTAATATACCGGTGGAATTGCACAAACTCGTATGACATGCCTGCTCCGTGATGGCCCTTTCTGGGTTCTAGATGGGACACAGAGGTGAATCAGGCATGTGTCTTGTCCTTGAGAACTCTGGGGCAGCAGGGACGCTTGTACATGTGCACATACACGCACACACGACAGAGTATTGTGTTAGTTCTGCTGTGAAGGTTACTGCCACTGTGACAACTTACTACGGACACAGTGGCTCGAAACAACGCAGACGCATAATCCTGCAGTTCTGGCGGTCAGCGGTGTGAAGCGGGCCTCGCTGGTCTGACATCCGGGTGTCGGCCGCCGCGTTCCTTCCTGGGGACTCGGCTTTCTTGCGCTTTCCAGCCTCCTCCTACTGGGTTCGTGGCCCGTCCCTCCATCTCTGTCCTCCCCTTGTCACGTCTCTCTGTGACCACAGCTGGGAGCTGGCTTCCACGTTTCAGGGCTCGTGTGATTAGACAGGCTCTCCTGGACAGCCCAGCTAACGTGCCCATCACCTCTGCCAGGTCCCTTGTGCCTCGTAGAGTAACATATTCCCAGGTTCCAGGGCTTAGGACACGGACATATTTTGGGAGGGCGTTATTTTGCCTACCGTAGATATATATACACATGCGTAGTGACACCATGGTGTAAATGTATGCTTATACATTAATATTCATAAACAATGACTGTGACACAATACAGATTAGTGATTCTGAGCTGGCCAGAGCACTTGCCTGTGGAGGCATTCCAGCCCTGGGTTGGAGAGGCGGGGGCTGTGTGTGTGTGTGTGTGTGTGTGTGTGTCGGGGGGTGGTTAGTTTGGAAGAGCACTCACTCAAGTAGCGGTTACGGATGGCACGTAACTATGTATAATACCTGCATCTCTGTCTGTCATTTCTCTATGTTTTAAGCGTTACAAGCAGTCGTAGTCGGGGAACAGTTTCTGCTTCCCGGGCACTGGAGGGGAAAGGTGTGCTCTCCGCCTGGGAGTTGGAAAGTCTTCAAGAAGAGAGCCCTGGGGGCGCGGCTGGGCTTCCGAGGACGGATGGGAGGGTTTGGACGCAGGCGGATGGGGGGCGGGGCGGGGCGGACAGGAGGACTACGTCACTTGTCACTCGAGGGTAAGGGGAGCCAAGAGGAGCCCTGACTCCATCCGCGTAGTGGAAGGAAGGAAGTTTTTCACTTTATTTTCTAATTTACAGAAATACGTCTAATTTTACCCTGTTGGCCATTGATAATGTTCTTTTTTGAGTTCAGGAAAAACAAGGACATCTGGAACGAAGATCGCACCTGTGACCGGAGGTGGATTGTTGCGCCCACTCTGTGCTGGGCCCGCGCTGTGGACGATGAGCACGAGGGTCTCCGGGCTGGTCTCCCCCCAGCTCAGCTCCCTGCAGGTGGGCTGCAGCCCTGGTGAATGGAACAGCACCAGGTGCCCAAGGTGCTCAGTGGTGGCAAGCATGCGTCGCATGAAACAGAATTTTCCGAGTCCCTTCTTTTAATAATCTGTGCTGGTGTCTCCTCTGCCCACCTTTTAACCCCAAGTGCCCCAGACTCCACTCGCTGGCCGTGGCTTCTCCAGACCAGTGTCTCCCCTTGGTTTCTCACGTTGGTGAGTGCACCGCAACCTAAAAGTGTCTGGAGCCAGCGACGCAGGACCTCCCCACCTGCCTGGCGTCCTCACTGGCCCTCAGCTGCTCTGCGTGTCCCCCCTGCCCGCCCGCGTGGCCATGGCCCTGTGCTCAGACACACCCCGGGGAATATGCCCCACTCCCTCCTCTGAGCTGGGGCCTGCTGTGGTCAGGTGGGGAGTCAGGGATTCCGTAGTGACTCCGTCCTCACTGCGTTAGTGCCAGGAGGAGGGGCAATCGGCGGGGGTTTGTAGGAACCTAGTGCCAGGGACATCAGTGTTTGAGTGGCCTGGGAGCTGAACGGTTGGCCTGAGTCAGACACAGAGTGGTGTGCGTGTGTGTACATGTGTGTGCATGTGTATGTGTGTAACAGAGAGAGAGGGAGAGGGAGAGAGGGAGATAGACAGAGACATTCACAGAGAAACAGCAAGAGACAGAGAGACAGAGAGACAAAGAGGCACATAGCGACAGAGACACAGGGAGAGACACAGACAGAGACAGGGAGAGACAGAGACAGTCAGAGAGAGACTCAGAGAAACAGAAAGAGACGAAGAGACACACAGAGACAGAGAGACACAGAGAGTGAGACAGAGAGAGTGCGCGTGCACAAGTCACATGTGTGTAAAGTGTGTCAGGCTTCCTTTCCTATCCATGTAGTGTGATCCGTGAGATCGGATACTACCAGTTGCTAGGATATTGGCATTTGTAAGCAATAAGTCATCTGGAATTTTTTTATGGAAGAGAAAAGATAAACACAAACGTGTGACAGAGGCACCCAGAAGGTGGGCCCCGGGCCTCTCTGTACACAGGCACGTTTGGGGACACTGTCCCTGTCTACACACAGCCTGCAGAGGGAGGACTCGGGCTGCTCCAGGCAGGGCGGGGGTGCTGCCCGCACG
>VBSM01000272.1:108466398-108483208 GCA_008086735.1 Cheirogaleus medius | reverse complement strand
AAGTGGTTAAATAAAAACCAAAGGTAAAAAGAACTGCTTCTGAGGGCCTAACACGTTCACCCTTCTGAGCCACTCTGCATTTCTGGCACACAACGGGGCTGGTTAAAAATGGCCGATATTATTTAGATTACAATGAAAAGTTTTTTTCTTCCATTACCTCTAAGCTTTTGTCCAAAGTACTTTTCGAGTTTCCCTTGCTGTGACTTGCGTTGTTCCCTATTCAGCAAATTTTCGTCATAAACACAAGACTATTGTTCTGCAGCTTCAAAAATGTGTGAAGCTAAGAACAATTTCTTGTACTGGGAAGGTTTTCAGTGAATAGTCGTGGTTAATAATACAGAGTTGAAATCAAAGAGCAGTTGCACATATCTGACTTCTGTACCTATTCTCTTTTATCCATAAATACTACTTCTTGAGCATGTATGTTATTAGCCTGGAGTCAGGTCCTGCAAAGGAGTTAAAAATAGAAAAGTCATGGAGAATGTCACAAATCTTACAATCGAGATGCTTTCTGTGAAGCAGAGGAAATGAAATGAACCACACGTTCTGTGCTTAGTCAGGAGTGTGGACCAGGCCACTGTGGGGCTCAGAGCAAGGCCAGGGCACTGATGCTTGGGATGAAGGTGCCCCCAAACCCATCCTCCATGCTCCAGTCAATAAGGCCTTTTTCTCCCCAGAAGCCAAAATACATCTCGAGATTCCATTTTGAGCTAAGGTCTGCATTTGGTTCTGCTCTTCACTTTCTTGCTGAGGAAACGCAAATGCTGGATTAAAGAGCATCACACTCAATAGGAATTAAATAAAATCAAGACCCTTTAGTTCCCTAGATACTAGGCCTTCATAGAACTAATAGTATCTAGATACTTGTCGAAACAGCCTGGACTCTTTCAGGTTCTTTCAGGTCAAAAATTGAGTTCAGACTGGCTTAAGCAAAAAGAAAGGCAGGCATGCAGGAAGAGGCTGCAGGACCAGCTGGATCCAGGGTCTCAGATGATGTCATCAAGGGGACCTCTCAGTCCCATCTCTCAGCTTTATCTGCCTCTGCTTAACTTCTGGCTCAGACGGATTTTCTCCATGTGGTTGCAAGATGGTCCCCAGCAGCTCCTCCTACCACACAGTAGGACTACAGTCCAAGTAGGGCTTTTCCCCTTAAGCTCCCCCAGAGAACTCTGATTGGGCCACCTCTGGGCCAGTCACAGTGTTGGGGGGGGGCGGGACAATCTCACAGGCCAGAGTGACTGCCCACTCCTAGGGTTGGGAAGAGGGTCACAGGACCAATAGCATGGGGCAGAGCCCTTCCTGGAGGAAGCCCAGTTTCCTAAGGAAAGGAGGAAGGGCGGACAACGTGGCAGGCTGCACTGTTCTTTGAAGGACAGGCCGCGCTGCAGCGGGAACACTGGGAAAGCAGCGTGACCTGAGAGGGAGATGGTTAATCTGGGCTTCTATCCTGGCTCTACCCCTTACTGCTGTGTGGCCTTGAGCGAGGTACTTGACCTTTTGTGCCTCGATGTCCTCCCTGGAGATGAGGGTAAAGTGGTGCCTCCCTCACAGGATTGTGAGAATGGAACGAGCTAATTTGCACAAAGCCCTTGGCTTCCTGCCTGGCGCGTAGCAATGCTGCAGAGCTGAACTGCTTCTGCCAGCTGTTGCTTAAACCACGCATTTTTAGTATGAAACGGTTCCTTTAATGGGGAAATAAGTATCCACGCATTGATTCACTTATTGATTCATCAAATATTTATTACGCACCAACAAAGGGTCAAGTTCGTGCCCAGCACTGGGGAGACAGCAGTGACCCAGACCCAGGACTGCCCTCAAGGAACTCATAATTGTAGAGGCAGAAGGAGATGAGGAAGGACGATTATAAGGCGACCTGGGAAGTGCTACGAGAACGTCACCTGTGCCACCTGTGTCTCACTGCGGCCATGGCTATAGTCCTAAGCTCTCCAAACCAATGCGTCTCTTCTCGTGGGCTTCTCTCTCTTCCCGGTTTCCCATCTTGTCATTTGAAATCCTCTGCCCCTTCTCCAACAAACACCTCCCCTGCCCGCAGATGGAGGGGCTCCCACTCCTGCCCCCCTTTTTCTGTGTCTTATGAAAGTGGGTGCTTCAGCTGGAGGTGTGGAAGTCGCTGGTCCTGGGTTTAGGGCAGTGGTTCTCAGTGGGGGAAGGTGTGTGTAAGATTTTATCCCCCAAGGGACATTCGACACTGGACACAGTTTGGGTTGTCACAAGTAGGAGGTGCTAGTAGGTATCTAGTAGGTAGAGAACAGAGATGCTGCTGAACATCCCATGACACACAGCACAGCCCGCACGGCAAGGACGAATCCCCACGGGCTGGTGTCACAGAGGATGAAGAAGGCCTCCCTTGCCTGGCCTGGCTGTGGGAAGAGGGAACACCCACACGCGTGCCCCAGCCTCTGCAGCGGTCTCAGGGAGGAGAAGCGCTGGCCACTGGGAAGCGGAGGTGACACGAGCATCGACAGCCCCACCTGGACACCCTCGCGCTGGTGCTCACCTTCCTACTGAGGTGCGTACAATGATAAAACTGTAGTTACGGGAGTTTCTGTTTTCTGGAAGCAGAGCTACCGCTTGCCTGCACTGGAACATGGGCGGCAGAACTGGCCGCACTCCCCCAGCTCTTCTTCCCCAGAGCCGCATTTGTAGCTGGGCACGTGGCTGCCGAGAAACACAGACACTTCCCCCGGCCCTGCAGCGAGGGGAGGACACGTGACTGGCTCTGGCCAATGAGGAGGCGGCAACAGAGTCCGCCCCGGAGCCTGGAACTGCGCAGACGCAGTGGCGGGGGGAGGGGGGCACCGTCTGCACCGCGAGACGAGGACCTAACCCTGGGGGTGGCCAAGTGGAAGACGACAGCGACAGGCCCCCCGGCTTGCTGGGGAGGGGCTGGGCCTCTCCTGGCGGACTTTAACTGCTGTTAATCCGTGTCTCTGACACGTGCAGCCAACCCGATCCCGATTGGTACAACTTGCAGATCCATTCTTCGACTTTCAGATTTTTTACCTTTTAAACTTTTTTTTTGGCTAAAATACAGTGCGTGCAGACTGGTGGCCCACCCGGCAAGGCGCCCGTGGGATCACGTGCACGGTGCAGCCACCTAGACAGGACAGGGGTCAATTGTCGTACTTGTGCCACGTGCTGCCCAACATTCCGCGAGCACCTGGAAAGGGGGCTGTCATAGGTCACTCGAGAGAAGGTCACCGGCCTGTGCTGCGTGTCTCTCCGGGGAGGGGTACCCGGCCGCACCGGTGTCCAGAGCCCGTGCAGTAACCAGGGAAGGCAGAACGTTTATCGTGAGCCTGGCCCGCAGGTGACACAGGAGGTCTTCCACGTGTAAGTGACACCCCAAGTTGGAGGAGCAGAAAACATTATTAGGGAGGGACAATGTTCAGGAGGGTCCCGAGGCACCTTCCTAGGTGATGAACTGGCTCTTCTTCCCCCTCCCCCTGACTGGCTGAGTCACAGAGGGGGCGTGCATCCCCACCCAGTCCTGGCGTGCCCACGACCTGCCCACCTTCTCCCAGGGACGGAGGATGAGAGAGGCCCGGAGCCCGGGCTGGGCATCTGTCCCCGCTCCTCAGCATCTCTGGTTTCTGAAAGGCCTCGGGGGAGAACGCGGATTGGGATTTTCTTTCCCAATCCAAAGAGACCGTTAGTGCTCTAATTCCCAACACTCTTCCCATGCGTGTGTGGCCTTTTCCACCCACTCTCTGCCTCTTCCCTCCCACTGGTGGACCCCAGGCCTGGGGCACTGCTGTGTCCCTGCTCTGCCACCTGAGACACTCCTAGCCACATGCTGCCTCTTCCTTGTGCACCTGCCCTGCAGGAGGGATCCGGGCGCCCTGCTTGGCCCCTGCCTCAGCTCAGCGCCCCTTCCCCTCCCTGATAAGCCATCCCTCCCTGCACCTGGGGACAGGCTGCTGCCCACCTGTGGTCCCAGCAGATCCTGCCCACAGGGAAAACGCAGTGGTCTCAGAGCCGGTGGGGACTGTTCTGCAGACACAGGAAGTAGGCAGAAAACCGGGAGGTAAACACAAGGCTTCTGATTCCAGGGTATGTGCGTGTCCGTGCTCGCTCGGGTGCTCTCTCTCTCTCTCCCTCTCTCCATGTTCCACAGTTCCTTCGTCCATAAACACTTGAATAATATAGAACTATAGAAAGTTTTGACCAATATAGAATGGCCAAACTTTAAGACGACTCAATCATTTCTAATGGAGAATAAAAAGTTTCTTTGTAATGACAGTATAATAAAATTCTATGATTAAGAGCTGAATCATAGTTGTTTAAAATAAGTTGCTTTATAGAGCCAATTAGCAGTGCTAAAATTACCTGCACTGTTCTACTTGAATGGCCAAGAGGTTCAAAACACAGAGTTCCTAAGCAGGAGAATGAGACTTATACAATAAAGCAAACTTTGAGAGGCAAATCTATTTCCAAAAACTGTATACCCAAGAAAGGAGAAATGAACATCAGCCTGAAAGATGAAATGATTCTCCAGGTTGTTGGGAACATGCAAGTCTCAGGAGCTGGCTTCCAAGGTGGAGCGAGCGTTTCTGCAGGGCTGAGGCCTGGGCTGGTGGCCACTGAGAATGCTGGTGGCCCCAGGTGTGGCGGTTACAGAAATAAGGAGGGGGCACTGCCCGGCTCTGTCTGGCTGAGTAGATGCATTACTTTCTAGAAATAACAGGAATTAGCCACTTAATCCTTGACACATGGTGCTGATAATGTACCAATTAATGACTAATTAGAAAGATGTTTCCAGAACATTAGGTTCTCAGAGGAAGTCTTATTTGAGAGCCATGCTCACATCTCCTCTCTTTTCTTCCTGCGGTTTTCAGCGCAGCGGGTGCCGGGCGAATCCGGGTTTGCTTGCCGTGACTCCTGGGCTGTTCGAGCACGGGCGCTGCTGAGGCAGCCGAGAAGGTCAGCTGCCCCCGCCCCAGTCATCCCAAAGCCCGGTGGAAAATGTGCGTATCCGTCTCCCACTGTGGGAATGCTTGCACGGCATTCCTTCCAGTCCTGAATTCCAGAATGTGAGTGGAAATCGGGAAAGCCAGGAAAAAAGGGAGCGCATGGTGGAAGAGAGAGAAATGGCTCTGCCTTGCTTTCTTTGCAGGGACGGTGGGATCTCGCTGTGTTCGACAGCAGATTCCTTGTGGGGAGGACAGAGGTGGGCGGAGGAGCCCCTGTCCAGCAGCGAGGTGCCCCTGGGAACCCTGGAGGAGAAGCAGGAAAGGAAAAGTTGACAGTGGCTCCCAGTGCTCTGACTTTGGGGAAGGAAGCGATGACGGCGGGTAACCACGGAGCAGCCGTGTGTGGGTGGCAACACCCCGGAGCTCCGAGGCATAACCTTCTACATGTCCACGCCTTCAAACACATCCGTGGAGCACCTGCTATGTGCCAGGCTCTGTACCAGGCACCGGGACACAGTCATGAAAAACAAATCCTTACTCTCACAGAGTCGATATGTGAGACAGGGGCTCTCACCTGCAGCACTATTGGCATTCCGAGTGGATAGCGCTTTGTGGCAGGGGCTGTCCTGTGCATTGTGGGATGTTAAGCAGCATTGCTGGCCTCTACTCCCCGGATGTCAGCAGCACACCCCAGTTGTGACAATCAAAAATGTCTCCAGACCTTACCGACTGTCCCCAGGGGACAGAGGGGAACAGCAACTTCCACTTTTTTACTAAAAAAGCGAGGCAATAGATAATATAAATAAATGAATAAATATGCATATGCTAAATTTTCAAGAGAAATAAAGCAGGGGTGGGTGGAGGGAGTGCTGAGGGCCCTGCAGGGCTTTATCCGTAGGTGACCGGTGAGTAAAGTCCCCAGGCTGGGCGAGAGTGTTTCAGGTGCAGGGGAGCCGGTGGAGGGCCTGCCTGGGAGGGGTAGGGGGCACAGAGGGCGGTCTGCAGAGGAGGGTGGGTCCCGCTCACCACCGTTTATCCTCTCTTGGGGCTGTGGGTCAGAGGCCAGCTCGGCTCAGCCGGCTCCTCCGCTTTGGGCCTCACAGGCCGGATCCCAGCGCTGAGCAGCGGGGCTCCCACCAGGAGGCTCTGGGAAAATGTGCTCCTCAGCCCTCCCAGGCCGTTAGCAGACTCCGGCGCCCTGTGGCTGAGGGCAGAGGCCCTTATTTCTTTGCTGGCTGTCAGCTGGACACTGTCCTGAGCTCCCAGGGGCCTCTGTGTGGTCCTCGCACGTGGCCCTGCACGTCCGAGCCTGCAGTGCCCGTGACTCCTTCCCATCCCCGGAATCTCTCCCACTTCCCCTCTGCCTCCAGCCTGAGAACGTTCCCTGCTCTTATGGGTCCCAGGAGGTTACCCTGGGCTCACCCAGTGAATCGGAGACAACCTCCCTTTCTTAAGGGAGATGAAGAAGTCGCCTTAATTACATCTGCAAAGTCCCTTCTACCACGTAGCACAACACGTTCCCGGGTTCCACGGATTATAACGTGGACATCTCTGGGGACAGAAAACACGGCTCTGAAACAAAGGACATGGTGGCATTTGTCTGAGTATGATGCCTAAGGAAGGGGACGCTGAGCTGGGCTTGGCTGGGGCAGAACCTTCACATCAGCCTTCACTGATGCCACCCGTGACCGTGGCCGTGGCTGTGGCCGTGGCCGTGGCAAGGTGTGTACTGACAGCAGCAAGTCCTGACCGAGCACCCATTGCTATTAAAATGTGCCGAGCATGGGGATGAGGGTCCCCTCACACCTCCAGGAGGTGGGACCACTCTTAGGCTGGGGTTCTCACAAGGAAACTGAGGCTCAGAGAGACGAGGCAGATGAGGCTCCCTCTTCTGAGCGTGGGAGACACAGGGCTCAGTCTAGGATCCCCAAGCTCCAAACCGACCACTGTCCTGCGAGCTTTTTCTCTCCCAGAGCAGCCCCCACACGCCACCATCACTTTTCATTCATTCCCACTGAAAAGGCGACAGGAGGAACCGCCCGCTTTGCTCCTCTGGCGAAACTCGCTTCCGGGGTGGGGGGCTCTGGGAGGGGCATGCCGGGAGCCCACTCTGGGGGCTCAAGAAAGAGGCTGTGCCATCTATAAAGAGAAAACGTAGCGAATGCTCCATAGCAACCAGCCTGACAAGGGACAGGTGACGTGGGTAGGGGCGCGGCGCGTGGCAGGTGCCGGGTTCTCAGTGTGTGGAGGACGGAGAAGGCGCAGGGCTGCTGCCGATGTCAGCTAGCCTCCGCCCAGGTCGCTTGTGAGACGTGCACCTGTGTGGGACGCAGCGGTGCCTTCAGACGGCGTCGATGCACATACCCTCTCAGCCTCTGCAGGGCACAGTGAGCTGTTGGCTCAGCCGACGTTGCATCTGGCCCCCATTTCTGTGAAGCTTGCATCTGATTCCTGGTTTATACTGGTTTATACGCAGTTCTAGAAAAGGGAGTCAGATCTGCCGTGGCAGAGAGCTGCTAAGCGTTTTCCGCAGGCCAGGAGTGGGGTGGGTTGCAAAGGCGTAGGAGGAAACTTTTTCGGGTGATGGGACAATTCTGTGTTGTCATGGTTGCGTGTGTTTACATTTGTCAAAGGTCATTGGACTGTACAAACAGGAATGGATGAATTTTATTGTACATAAATCTGTGTCAAAAATGATTTTTTTAAAAAAGGAGGGCCCCAGCCTTCGCTTGGGAGGAGGAGACTGAGCTGAATTTGCATCTTGCCACTGATAATTAGGTTGAGCCTGGGCCAAGTCGCTCCGACTCCACGTTCCTGCTTTTCAGTCTTCAGAGTGAAGGGACGGCTCAGACCCAATTCCACAGGGCGGTGCAGATGGACTCACTGGCCACCATGTAGCTTTAGAATTGACTACCAAGTGTGGCGTGAATGCCAGGCTGAGTCCTGCCTGTGAGTGATGCTGGCTGGGGCGGATGACTCTTGAATAGCCCCCCAATAGAGCTGGCCCATTGGATGCTGCTCCCCTGCTTCTAGCCGATGTTGGTTGGATATCTGCACACCAGCTGTGCTTTGAAGGATGAAATGTAAGCAAGCATGAGCCCGGGAATTCGATGCTGCAGTGAGCTATGATGATGCCACTGTGCTCAGCCTGGGTGACAGAACAAGACCTTGTCTCAAAAAAAAGTCAGCAAACAAAGTCAGGAAAGCATGTGTTTCCTTTTTGCCTCCAATGGTTCCCGGCCTCCCATTAATGGATAGGGTGCTGAGCTACACCGAAGGTTTCCTAGGAAGCCCAATTTATGATCTTACCAATGTCTTTGAACTCTCTGCTGCCTGTTTCCCCACCTCAACAGTGGCTTGGTGTAGCCTGGTAGATAGAGCCTGTGCCTGCAGCAGGCAGACCTGGCTTGAATCCCACTATCAGCTGTGCGAAGACAGTAGGTGGCCAGGAGCAGTAAGGCTGGCATGACAATGACCTGGTGTGTGCCCACCGTGGGGGGCTGAGGAGCTGCGGGGCAGATGCCAGCTCCACCAGTTACTTGCTGTAGGAACTTCTCACAGGTTATCCTAGCCTCTGTGCCTCTGTCCTTCCTTGGAACACTGAGGACAATAACAGTACCTACCTCCTAGTATTGCTGTAAGGGTTAGAGCGGCTAATGCTTTGGAAGCACTTGGAACAGTGCCTGGCACGTGGCCAGCGCTAACCCTAACCCTAACCCTATTGCATTTGTCAAACTCGGTAAACTACCGATGAGGCAAAGTAACATATGTACAACTCTCACCGCTGGTTCTGGGACTGTGTGTGCTCAGTTTGTGTTGGGCAGCGTTACTCTGACTTTAGTGTCTACTCTGGCAGAATTGATTGAAATGGGACTAGATTTTAAGTAACAAGGACAGTGGCTTCTGTGGTCCATAGGGAGCCTCATCTTACCCTTTATGTCTTGAGTCTTGATTTTTTTTAAATGTATTTTTCCCACTAGAAATCCCAAGTCAGCTTCACGAGTTCTCACTTCCATATATAATATTTGCATCACTTTTGAGGACCAGATGGTCAAAAACAGAGGTAAATAAATGTCGAAATCCTTAATTTTGTTTGCAAATAAACTTCTCTATAATTCCTATCTATTAATATCTATAGACAGACATAGATATGTGTATATCTCTATATATCTCCAGAATTTTATGTCTATCTGATCAAGTCATTGATACAGATTTATATCCATCCTTTTTAATGAGGTGCCAATGACTGGTACCTATTAGTAGAAAAAACATGGACCCTAATGGGCAATATCAGTGGTATTAGATTTTATTTTCTGGGGTCCGTTATGCCCAGGAACTTTCTGGTGGTCTGTGAAACCTGTGGACCACTTTTCAGAGCAAGATTTTTATATGCATGCAACAAAACACACAGGTTTTAAAGAAAGCCAATTTCGATATGATTATAAAACAGATGCATCGTAGAGCAACATACATGCTGTGTCATAAGCAGATCACAACAGGAGCCGGGGGAGCTAGTCCCTGTGGTGATGTTGAAGTAGTGATGAGCATAAATGACGTGCAGGTGTAACATGGCATGAAATGATCTGTGACTTTTATTGCGTCAAAGTCACAAGGAGTGCAGACATGGCCGTGTGGTTGCTGCCTACGTGCATATTGAAGGAAACGATACGTTTCACTTACGGGCTAGTGGAAAATAAAAATGTCACTTTTACTGTTCAGGCTCCGGGATCCAGGTCAAGAGCTCCCTGCTTGCTCAATTTGGCCCCTTTCATTCCCTCTTCTTCCTCCCTCCGTTTAGGGTAGGAACCGGGAAGGCAGTGGCCATCTCCGCGGCATCGGAACCCCTCACCCCTTCCTGGACATGTCTGACAGTGATCTGAATATTTGTGTCCCTGCAAAATCCTCGCCGCCAAGGGGATGGCACTAGGAGGTGGGGCCTTTGGGCTGTGACTGGGTCACCAGGGTGGAGCCCTCATGGATGGCATTAGTGCCCTCGATGAGCGAGACCCCAGAGAGACCCCTTGCCACTTGCGCCATGCGAGGCCCACCTGGGGAGGCCACCGAGGAGGAGGCAGCCCTCACCACACCCCGAGTCTGCCGGCACCCCGATCTCAGACTCCCAGCCTCCAGAACTGTGAGAAATCAATGAAATAAATGTCTGTTGTTTATCAGTCGCCCACTCCATGGTATTTTGTTACAGCACCCGAACAGACTAAGACAATTTTCTTCTCAGAGATGCTATTGTTTATATTGAATTAACATGTCTCAGAAGATAAAGGGATCTCACACCTTACGGAAGGCAAAGGAGGCAGCTTGTGCTGTTCCCTTAGAATCTCACCGAGTGCTCCGTGGATATAAATTTCGCACGGACCGCACTGGGAAGGCGGCCAGGGCTGATTCACGCGCTGCCCCCGCGGAGGCGGCCCACGTAGCCCAAGGCTTTACCGGCCCTTGCCCCCAGCGTTGATGATGAAGACCCCGGCACCAAAGCCGAGTTAATTAAAGTGCTTTATTTAATAATCTGTGGTGTCACTGAGGGCAGCGAAGGTGATGCTGAACGCGGGTGGGCAGGGTGAGCAGGAAGCTGAGAGTCACGTTGCCATGGCAACATGGTCCCTGGCCTGCCTGTGAATGAAGCTCTTTCTCTAAAGACCTCCGTGGCTTTGAAACGCTGTGAACATAGCGTCTAATTGTTGCAACAAATCTAAATAGACTTTCTGGAGAGAGACCCAGAGAGAAACTGACAGAGAGTGAGAGAGACAGGCAGAGCGACAGAGGAAGACAGAGGGAGACAGAGACAGAGAGAGAGACAGAGAGAGAGAGAGGGAGAGAGAGAGAGGGAGAGAGAAAGAGAGGGAGAGAGAGAGAGGGAGAGAGAGAGAGAGAGGGAGAGAGAGAGAGAGAGAGACAGAGACAGAGAGAGAGAGAGAGAGGGAGAGAGAGAGAGAGGGAGAGAGAGAGAGAGGGAGAGAGAGAGAGGGAGAGAGAGAGAGAGGGAGAGAGAGAGACAGAGGGAGACAGAGACAGAGAGAGAGAGAGGGAGAGAGAGAGAGAAACAGACAGACTGAGAGAGGCACTCCTGGCGCTGCTGGTAGTATCAGGAAGAGGCACATTTCTCTTTGAACAGATTCGCTGCCCGCGCTGGGAGTAAGATGCCTCCGTGTCTCTCTCCCTGCTCTGAGCCTGGCACCTGGAGATTTGGCAAAACCAGAGACAGCAAAAGCTGCCTCCAGCCCGTGATACCCAAAGCTGTTCTCTCTTCTACTGCAGGGCTGCCGTGGACAGTTGCGCATGTTGTGCCCTGCACCAAGCACCCGGAAGAGGGTTCAAGAGCCGCCCTGTGCTGCTTGCACCTATGTGTGCTCTGATGAGCACCTCTGTCTACCTGGCAAAAGGAGTGTCTTTTGTAACATGAACAAAGGCACCAGGTGGGCTACAGCAGCCCGTTCCCTCCTACATTTTCCCTTTGCACTGAGGGGCGTGGGGGAGCTCTTAAAATTATATTTATATGCAATAGTAACCTCCCACGTCCTGCCTCCTTACCTCTGAGGCAGGCAGTAAAGACCAAGTCCCCAATAAACAAACAGGAACACACGGTGATTCAAAGGTGGTTTGGGATCCCTGCAGACTCTCGGCCTGTCCTTGACTGCCCCTTCTTGCGGCTGATGTGAGAAGTCTGTAGTTTCCGGGAGGTGACGAGAATGTCAGCTCTGCGGTAGGGGCTCAGCTCTGCCACTCATGAGCTGACTCCTCAGATAAAAGTCCTTACCTTCAGAGCCTCAGTGTACTCCTCTGTACAATGGGTGGGTCGTAACAACAACAACTCAGAACAAGGGCTGTTGAGAGGATTCGAAGAGATCGTGTGGCGTGAGCGTGTGCATGTGTGCCACTTGGGTGTACTTGTGAGCAGAGCTGTGACGTCCCAGGGCAGGCCACCCCTGCCACACGTGGCTGTGCGTGTGTGCATGCCTGGGGTCTCTCTCCTGGGGCTACCTGCAGGCTGAGCCTTGGCGGCATCCCAGCAGGTGCCACAGGATACTGTCCAGACAGTAACAAGCCTCGGCCCCTTGCTCCCAGGAAGGGTGTGTCCCCGGCGCCCCCATGCCCACATGGTGCCAGCCTGCCTCCTAGGGAGGGAGAGCACAGACCCGATGCCCTGACTGGCAGGGGTCCTGATGCCACATGTGCCTTGGGAACTCGTGCCCGGGGGCGGGTCAGGCCCACATGGGCTCCCGCACCGGGGTAGACAAGCCCGTGTTCAAGGCCTGCTCTGCCGGCCACGTGACCAGGGCTCAATTCACTTGCTCCGAGTCCTCGCTTCCTCGTCTGTGAAAGAACAAAGTACCCTCGATACCCAGGTGTGAGACAGGACAGGTAAACTGACTGTGTGGGGTGTGCGAGTTCCTGCTACGGCCTAGAAACGATTGTTGAATGATAAGATGTTGACACTGACGTCCTGAATTATGGCCCCGAGAGGGCAGGAGCCTGCACTTCTCTTAGGCTCAGTTTCCTCCGTGGTGCGAGGGGGCGGGGGTCTTCGCCGCTGTGAGCCCAAACACAGAGCGAAAACACTGAATCCCTGAAAATTGCGTGCAACATGATAATCTTTTGTAAAAATACAAAACAACTGAAACGAAAGAGTATGTTTTGAGGAATACATATATGTGATGAAACTATAAAAAAGGCTAAACATAGGTTCAGCATGAGTGGCGCCTCTAAAAGAAGAGGGACCCCTAAGTGGATGTGAATGGCCGCTAATGCTCCGCGTCGCTGGTGGACTCCCTGGGGTTGGGTACATGCGTATCCGTGTGCATGCGTGTGTGCACATCTGTGTATGAGCTTCCAGTGACTGGCGGATGGTCATCTGTGCACCTGACATTGGAGAGAGACAGAGACAAGGTGTTCGGGGCTATCTTTCCGAAGCAGTCTTTCTGTCCCTTCCCTGACATTCCCTGGACAGGAGACTTGCCCCCGTTCACAACTGTTGGGGACGAGCATAAACGAAGGTCCACGTGTCCTTAGCAGAGTTTGGAGGACTGGTCCCTGAGACCAGGCGTTTTAGTCGGGTGGCAAGAGGACATAAATAGTGACTCCAACATTTCAGCAAGGTTTTAAAAGAAATACGACGTACAAAGATATTATTTTGTGGCCATATGGTCCAAAGCTGTTTATTTTTCAGATGAACAAACTCCCTTTCATTTAGTGAAAGAATCAGAAAGGGATATTTCTGGTGCACTAAGCGAGTGCTTGCCTCGTGCTTGCATGGGTGCTTTTTGGAGGTTCACAGGAAACCCCGTGAAAGCTCAAACCCCGATGTGCTCTGTGGTGCAGTGGTCAAGCGTGCAGGTGTCCAGTGGCTGGTGCCACCGAGGATGGGAGGCAGGGGACACCCTCTCCCTGTGGGGCATCGCCGGGTGGTCGGCACTTAGGAACACCTGTGTGGCAGAATCTGTTCCTGGCTTCTGATGGTGGCCGACACCCCTTAGCCCGTGGTCCCTTCCTCCATCTCCCAGGCGGCAGCATGTATCTTGCTTCAGTGGTCATGTTGTCTCCGTCTTCCGTAGCGCGTCTTCCTCCGTGACCGTCTGTAAGGACCCGTGACTGCATTTAGGACATGCCTGGATAACCCAGGACCATCTCTTCATCTCAAACTCTTTGACCACTTCTGAAAAGTCTCTTTAGCCATGTACGACACTTTTGGCCCCGGGAACATTCACAGGGTCTGGGAATGAGGACGCGGATGTTGGGACCAGCGTGCAGCCGACCGCATGTACCACTCGCTAGCTGTGTGTCTGTGGGCAAGTTCCTTCACCTCTCTGAGCCTCAGGACTCTCATTTTTAGAGTGGAGATGATTATGGTGTCTACATCACAGCTGTGTGGATTCAATAGAAAGTGTTTATCCAGTCGCATAAGGACAGATAAAGCATGATTCCACTTCTGTGAGGCATCTGAAATCGTCACACTCCTAGAAGCCCAGAGTGGAATGGTGGTTGCTGGGGCTGAAGGAAGGGAATGGGGAGTTGTTGCTCAATGGGTATAAAGTTTGGGTTATGCAAGACGAATTAAGTTCTGGCTGCTGTTCAGTGCGTACCTATGGTTAGCAATACAGTATTGTGCACTTTAAAATATGCTCAGAAGATAGATCTCTTATTAAGTGTTCTTACCACAAAACACAAAAACATAGATGGGCAGGGAACTTTTTGAAGGCGATGGATATGTTTAGTGTCTTGACTGTGGTGATGGACCATGGCTGAACGTGTATGCCCAAACTCATCAAAATTAGACATTAAATACATGCAATTTTTTTGTAGATCAATTATATCTCAAAAAAGTTTTTAAAAAAACTATCAATAGATTAAAGAACCATAAATAAATAAAATAAATAAGTAATGCTTAGCGCAGGGCCTGGCAATAGTAAGTGCTCCATAAATAATAGCTCTTGTTATTTCCATGATCATCATCATGATGCCGATTAATTGTGCCAGGCACAAGCTAAGCGTTGGGGATCCAAGGATGAAAAGACACAGCTCCCATCCTCAAGGAGTTTACAGTCCATTGGAGAGACAGAAATACAAACTGTGTATCAGACAGCTGAGGCTGCCGTAACAAAACACCCCAGACTGGGTGACCCAAACAGCAGACGTTTATTGTCCCACAGCTCTGGAGGCTGGAAGTCAAGATCAGAATGTCAGCAGGGTTGGTTTCTCCTGAAGCCTCTCTCTTCAGCTTGCAGACAGCAACCTTCTCGCTGTGTCCTCACATGGTCTGTGCGTGTCTGTGTCCTAATTTCCTCTTCTTATAAGAACACAAGTCGCATTGGCCTAGGATTCATCCTAATGACGTCAGTTCACCTTGCTCACTTCTTTGAAGGCCTCGTCTCCAAACCTAGTCCCCTTCTGAGAAACTGGGGGTTAGGGCCTCAACATAGGAGTTTGGGGAAGACACAATCCAGTCCATAACACGATGCACAGCAAAACAAAAAGAAAATTGCAAAAGGAAAGTGCCATGTAGACAGGAAAGGTGAGGAAAGGAATGACATCTCCTTAGGGTCATATCTGCTCTTGAGAGCAAAAGTTCAGCAGTCTTTCTACCACATGAATTAACCACTGGCAGAGGAGAAAATGGGGAAACGGGATTTGTGAGTCCAGGAAGGACGGCGGAGGGCCAGACGGAGGGTGTGGGTTACAGCACTCAGGCCACTGCCCGATGGAGGCAGCTGGCAAGGACAGGAGAGCTCAGGAGAGGTGGTAGGCAGCAGGGGTCGGAGAAGGAGAGCCCTTGTGTCTCCTGGCCTTCTCTGTGCACCACTGCACGGTGTGGACACTGGGACTTGGTTCATACCTGACCTCATCCCATGTTCATACAACCTTACAGTTCTCAAACTGTGGAACCTGGACCAACCTCTCCCTGTTGCCTGGAGAGGTGTCCGCAATGCAGAGTCTCAGGTCCCGCCCAGAGCCACTGAGTCAGAGGCTGTGGGGAGGGAACAGCGATGGGCGTTTCATCAGGTCCTCCAGGAGATTCTGATGCTCCTGAAAGTTTAAGAACTGCTGCTGTCATTACGCTGAGCTGAATTTAAACTGAGCAGCCTCACACAGACCCTGGCTAGAGAAGAAGTCGTGGAGCGAATCCACATGTGGTCTTCAGGGCAAAGAGGCCTCATGTCGGACCCCAGCTCAGACACCCTGCACCTTTAGAAGGAGCACCTTGGCCCTCACCTTGTGATGGGGAGCAGGTGACATTCTAGGGAACACATTCCAGGGAGTTAGGCACAACTGGATACTCAATAAATATACATCTTCCTTCCTTCCCGGGCCCTTGTAGACGACGTGTACGGCATTATTTTGCTTTTGTTTTGCATCCTTCAATGTGGTCCAACCTACTTTAAGAGAACCTGGAGGAGGGAAGACTGGGCAGGATGCAGTTCATTTTTTCCTCTGTTGGAGCTAATCAAACCCCAAGAGCGCCTTAGTGGCTCTTACGTGAATTCACAGCCTACACCGGGCTGAGGTGGAAACCTCGGAAGCAGACGGGAGAAGCAGAAGAGATGCATTATGGATAGAAACCAACAGCGGCTTTTGAGTTGAAGTGACCAAAAGGGGCATGTTAGGGCCGGACTCAGGGTATGAATTTCCTGGGGTTGCTGTGACAAAGTGCCACCGACTTGGTGGCTTAAAACAACAGAGATTTATTCTTTCCCAGTTCTGGAGGTCGGGAGTCTGAAATCAGCTGGCTCCTTCTCGGGAACTCAGGAAGAGACTCCCTCAGTGCCTTTCCCTGGTTTCTGGCGGATGCCCACGATCCTCAGTGTTGGGGCTTGCAGAGAATGGCTGCCATCGCACGGTGCTCTTCCTTTGTGTGTGCTTGTCATCTCGCCTTGGGGCCTGTCTATATCCTCTTCTTACAAGGACATTGGATTTAGGGCCCACCCTACACCAGCATGACTGCGTCTCAACTTGATTATATCTGCAGAAACCTATTTCCAAATAAGCCACATTTGCTGGTACCAGGGGTTAAAACTTCAACGTATCTTTTTTGGGGACAGGATTCAACCTGCCACACTCAGCACTTACGTGGCAGTGCCCTGAATGCTGGTGGCTCTCTGAGCAGTTTGTGCTATAGCAGCAGGCGGGTGGGCCCCAAGCAGCCGCCTGTCTTGTTGGAAAGTGTTGGTTCCTCCCAGGAGGGGACTCGCTCTGGAGGGATCAGTCTCAAGGGACTTCCAGACCCTTGAGAGGAAATGCAGCTTCTCAGGACCCACAAAACAGAGAAAATGAGGAACTATCTTAGGTCGTTTGCTGGAACTAACTATTGCCTGTTTAGCTTCGTTGAATCGAAGAAAGAAAAAGGAGAAGCAGCAGCTTAGATCTTTATG
>VBSM01000272.1:108448078-108466171 GCA_008086735.1 Cheirogaleus medius | reverse complement strand
CTAATCCAACCCCCACACACACTTTGTATATTGCACTCTGCTGTGCTGTGGCTGGACCCACAGAGAAGCGGTGACCTCACTTCCCAAAAGCAATGTGTTGCACAACCTCAGAAGGAAAACTGGGGTTTGGACTGGGGGATGTCGCCCCATCCGGAGTTTTTTTCAAGCTTCTGGTGGCTTGTCTATTTCCTGTAATAGAGCAGGTGACAGCCGGCTCAAGGGGAGGCCTTTATCCCCAACGCCACTCTTGCTATCTGACCTTAACTGTTTAATCCAAAGCCAGCTTCAAAAATACAAATACTTTTGGGAAAATATTCAAGGCACACCTTGCAGATGTGGCCAAAAACCCAGTTTTTCGGATGCCTCCCGATCCACAGGCTGTCAGGTTGGGTTGTGTCCCGTGAGTTAACCTCTCTGCCCGCCATGGATGGGGACTGCCCTCCAAGCTGGCTGTCAGCCAGTAAAGTGTCCTGGTAAAGAACTCTGCCTTCAGGCATGTGGTAGCTGAACAGTGTCCCCTCTTCTCCCCCAAAGAGGCCAGTGTCCTAATCCCTGTGACCTGTGACCATGTTACTGTATGTGGCAAAAGGGGCTTTGCAGCTGTGATCACATTAAGGATCCTGTCATGGGAGACTGTCCTGGAGTATACGGGTGGGCCCTGAAGGGGAGCAGAATGTGCCACCCCAAAATATGCCACTTTGGCATGAGGATTGAGTTGAAGGCAATTGAGAAGCAGATATAGAAAAAGCTCCCTGCCTTTCCCCTGTTTCTCCAAAAGTAGAGCATAAGCTTGCAAAGATACCCTCCTCCCCTCTCTAACAGGATGTACAGAATTTAATCAGCCTGCAATGGCACCAGAGGAATTTCCATAACATACCTTATCAACTAGCCCTTGTCTACTGTTAGTTAGGTTCTCCATATCTTTGCCTTCCCACGCTTTGCCTTCCCCTTGAAATTCAAAGTTCTTTTCCTTTGTCTTGTCACTTTTCTGCAAGGCTGTTCTTTTGTTAAGACGCTACATACGCCTAAGTCCTAACCACCCCTCTATGTTACTCATCACTGAGTGTTCTCATGTGTGAGACACACACGTTGATAGACTTCTGTCTGCTCTTCTCTTGTCAATCTGCCTTTCATCAGTGCCTTAGTCCATTTTCTGCTGCTATAACAGAACACCGCAGACTGGGTAATTTATTTACAAAAAGAGACAGACTTGGCTCCCAGTTCTGGAGGCTGGGAAGTCCAAGAGCACAGCACCAGCCACCTGGGGAGACTCACCGCACGGCGAAGGCAGAAGTAGAGAAAGGCAGGCTGAGCTCATCCTTTGTATCAGGAGCCCACTCCCATGACAACTCACCCACTCCCATGGTAGCAGCATCGATCCATTAATCACCTCTTAAAAGCCCCGCCTCCCAATACATTACACTGGCAATTAAATTTCAACTTGAGTCTTGGAGGGGACTTTCAACCTATAGCAGTTAGTGTCATTTGCAGGGCCCTGGCTGGGGAACCTAGGAGGGTGAAGAAAGAAGCTTTTTTCCTCTCTCCAGTCCCCAAATTGTGTTTCTTTTTAAACCACTAAGCCTATGGTAATTTGTTACAGAAGCAGCAAGGAAACTAACGAAAGGGATATTGGAAACTGGATAGTGACTGGTCAACCCATCCCACTGCTCTCCTGGGAAGCATGAGCGAGGAGGAGACCGGCTGAGAGGTGACATTCCGGGAGGAGGCCAGACATGGGAACCACGTGGCCACAGGCCTGTGACTAGCAGAAGCGATGCGTAGGGAGGAGGGAGAGGCAGAGCTGCCCTTGACAGGAGCAGGGGACAGAGCCACCATCCTGGCAGAGCGACAGAGAGGAAGCCACCAGCCTGCTGGAGCCACCAGCCCACCGCACTTGTCCCCTTATCCCTAGGGCATGTGCACGGCTCTGGGCAACGTGGCTGGTGGCTGGTGCAGAATGTCCCATCCCCGCTGGGCGCTTATATCTGAGTGTGCCTGAGCTTAACATACCCCTCAGTGCACAGGATCGCTGCAAGGAAGAGAGCTGGAGGGAGCCTCAGGGCAGCGTCCGGGCAGTGCCACTTAACTTTCCATCATTATCACCCTTCCAGGGGAAAAATTAAAGTAATTAATTTAAATTTAATTTCTTGCCAATGATGGAGATTAAATACTGAAGAGTAAGACTTTGTGGGATGGAGTAAAGATTTAAAAGGCCACAAACCATTGTAATAGCTAAGATTTGCTCACCCTTCAAGAACCAGTTTTCTTCCCTTTGGGGACAGCACGGCCCCGGCTGAGAACGCACGAGTCCGGGGAGGTGAGGGTGCCACGTGCAGTCGGGAGTGCAAACTGGAGGCATCAGACAGCCAGCTCTGTTTAGAGTCTTTCCTGTTCACCTAAAATCATGATTGCATCTTGACACCCAGTTTTTTCTCAGCCTCAAACATGTACAAGTTCTGTGATTACAATAAATTCTTTTTTCTATAACTGCTGATGGTATTTGGGCCTAGCCAGGCCTTTATCTTGTTCCTTGAATAACTGTGTGGTATCTGATGTGGGAAATGATTTCATTTCCTCTTGGACTTGCCACCATCCCTGGCTCTCTCTCTCTCTCCCTCCCTCCACCCCTGTGGAAGTAGGAGGAAGAGGGGTTTCTGTCACTTCTTTTTACCCTCCTAACCTGCAAAACTGCAGCTGATATTTCAGAAGCTTAAAGCATTAGGGTTTGTCTGGTTGGGCTGTCTCTCTGTTTGTCCAAAAGCTTTTTTTGTTCTCTTGGAAACCACTGCTTATATAAGACCCCCCAAAAAATTTATATTCGTGGCAAAATTAAAATCCTGGAAGTTTAAAGACAAATATTCATTTGTAGACTTATAATTAACAGAATTAATGCTCCATTTGTTTCATCAGCAAGTATTTTGTGAGTTCCAGCTCGGAGTAGGCCAGTGTTTTAGGCAGTGAGAATTCAGTGGTGGACGAGGTGGATGGTTTCTGCGCTTGTGGTTTCTCAGTGTCGAGGCTTCAGTTCCTTGCAGGTAAAACGCAGATACTGAAGACTAAGCCAGGTCTGTGGCCTGTGACCTGCAGCCTATGGCCTAGGGGCCTAAGGGACAGGGATCTGCTGTTCTTTGGCCTGTTGAGTCACCTTGGAACATCTCAAATGTTCTTGTTGCCACATTTTTTGGGGAGCTATTGACCAACCTGAGTGGAGTGGGTCGGTGAGGAAGCAGGCTGGGGGGCCTCGGGACCCCATAGCCCAGGAAGGAGGATGGAAGTCATGGGGCAGCCAGTCTGGAGTGAGAGCCTTCGAAGTTATACGTGAGCTGTTCTCAGACACGTGGAGGAAGCTCTTGGGTGTGAAGAGTGTGGTGTGGGTTCCCTGCTGCAGAACTGTGAGAGGATAAATTGCTATTGACCCAAAGTGTCACTGAAAATAGTAGCTTTAGCACAGAGATGTTGCTGATGCAAGGTGCAAGGAGCAATGGGTAGGGACTGTGGAAAAGTGAATTGCAGCTCAGGAGAGAAAGCCAGTGTGCACTAGGCTGCAAAATGCCCCCCTCGCCCCCCACCAAAGATATCCACATCCTAATCCCTGGGACCCATGAATACATCACCTTATATGACAAAGACTTTGCAGATGTGATTCAATTAAGCGTCTTGAGATGGGAGATTATCTTGGCTCTTCCAGTTGGGCCCTAAATGCAATCACAAATGTTCTTATAAGAGGCAGGTGGGAGGCGATTTGACAAAGAGGGGAAGTCCGTCTGATTACTGACGCAAGGTGCTGCCCTGCTGGCCTTGAAGACGGAGGAAGGAGCCACGAGCAAGAATGTAGCTCTAGGTGCAGGAAAGGCAGGAAATAGCTTCTCCTGGAACCCCAGGAGAATCTGATTCTGGACTTCTGGCCTCCAGAGCTCTGAGAGGATAAATTGCTATTGCCTTAAACCAGGGGTGGGGAACCTTTTCATGATGGAAGGCCGTATTAATTTACCTGTAATCAAATAAAGCACCATTCAAGAAACTTCAATTAGATATATTTAAAAATGTACATTATTTTGTAAAAATCTAACTACTATGTTGTTAGGGTGGAAAGCCCAGTAGGTGCTCATGGCGTGGGTGGAGAAAGATTTCTCACACAGAGATTAAGATGTAAAAGTAAAATTTATTGTATCTTCTTAGGGGGAGGAAAGAGAGCAGGAAGTGGCATCCCAAAGACAGAGAAGGGAAATGCCAGCAGCGAGGCCGAGTGGCTCGCTGATTTTAAGGGGGGTGAAGATAACAAAAGCAGCAGCAGGATGTCAAAGTCCAAGGCTTGGTTTCCTGCCTTTCCTTGGAGAAGGGATTATCACAGGAGATGTGGTTGAGCCTTGGAGCTCCTTCTCCTGCTGTTTACTCAGGAACTCTGTAAAAGCAGATTCTCAAACAACAATTTTGAAAAAGAGAGATTTATGTCGCGCCCGCCTTGCCAGCAAGGAAGACACGGCAACTGGAGTTCTTCTGACAGCGCTTTAATGGGGATATTCTTAGATTGACAATATGCGGAAGACCCCGAACGGGGAAGCACACACGCTTTTAAGGCCTTGGCGGACCTGAAACCTCTGGGGATAGGTTGGGAAGGAGATGCCGCCAGTTTTCATTGGCGCAACCTGGCATCCTTCATTTACATAGTTACACAACCGGCACTTCCTGTGACCTGACCAACACTGCGCATGCTCAAGAGTTGTTTATAGCAAAATGACCACCGGATACGGGCGCCATCTTAGAATGGCGTTGCCGCCGCGCCCCACAGATTTACATCTCTTTTCTGTCCATTCAACTCTTTTGAGAAGTTGTGTGGAAACAGAACCCCTGCAGGGTGCCTGTCAGTGAGAGAACTCATAGGATCCATCTTTAACTGTTACTGGGGAAACTGTAGGAATAGGTATTTTCCTGTTATTTTTGCAAGGCTTCCCCACAATGTACTTAATAATTAAAAAAAATGAAAACTATTTGTTAATTTTAAAGTTAACTAACCTTTTAATAACTTTGTTGTGTCTGCTTTTTGTTGGAAAGCATTTGAATATCTGGTTGCAGCATGGAGTTCACAGTTTCAGTTGATCCTCTAAGATGGGTATCAGCCATTTGTGGCCTTAAGGGCATCTTGATTTGGGTTAGGTAGGAGCATGTAGAAATTTGCAGCAATAAGTAGTTGAAAAGCAAGAAAGAATTTTCTGGGCATGTTGGCAAAGGCATGGGTATTCTGTTGCATTTTTCCATATTTTATTTGGATTTTTCTTAGCATCAAACAGTGACTTTAAAATGTCATCTACTGAGAGCTCAATCAATTCCATTTGTAGTTCTTTGGGTACCTTGGTGATATCAACTAGGTGAAGCTGAAATGCTAATTTTACTGCAATGTCGTGATTCTCAAAGTGAGTGAAACTTTCATTGTATTCTCCAATTAACAGGTCTATAATAGCTGCATATTCTTCAAATGATTCACATGTATCATCCTGCTTATCAATGACCTTTGCTAACTGGGGAAAATGTTAATCCAAAATTTCCTTTTGAAAAAGAAATGCTTTGAAAAAAAGTTGGCTTTCTTCAAAATGCTTGGATCTTTTGCTACATAATGTACATAGACTTCATTTTACCTTGCAAAGAAATATTTAAGTCATTTTGACTGATATATCACACAAAAATGCTGCATTCCTATAGAAATCTTCTTTCAATAATTCATATTACGGATTCTGTTCTTCCTAAAATTTAACCATCTGTTCTAGCAGAGATAAAATTTTAGCCCACACCTATCCCTGTGATAGCCAATGCACTTTACAATGATACCGCAAGTCCACACTGAATACCTCATTGTTCAACTTTAGCAGTTCAGGAAACTGACAATGCTGTGTTGCATTTGCAGGAATATAGGTAACAATGCTTATAACTTGTTGCAAAGTGTCACTTAAAATAGGTGCTTTAGCAGAGATTTTGATAAAATGAAAAGAAATGAGAGCATCTAGATCTGTTAATATTTTTTTAAACCTATGCAATAAACCCTTCATGTTTTCCTGTCATGGAAAGTACACCGTCTGTACATACACTCACTAAATTTACCAAATTCAGTCCACTTTCATGACATTTATCTTGAAAGTTGTTGAGGATATCTATTCCCTGTGTTCTGTTTGCAAGAGTGCCGAAAGCAAGTAAATCTTTGTAGCAAAGAAAATCTTCTGTTATGACCCGAATGAAGTATTAAATCTGCGCAGAGTCAGTAGTATCAGTTGATTCATCCAAAGCAATTGAATAATATATATTTTCCTTTTGAACTATGGCATGAAGTTGTTTTGTTAAGTCGAAGGCTAATTCATGCTGCTGATCAGTTATGATTCTTCTTGAAAGAGGCAGTTGTTTGTATTTTGAAATGTTATCAGGGTTTAAGCAGCCTACAACTTTGACAATGCATTCTTTCACAATTTCTACATCACTGAATGGCTTCTCTTTTTTCCCGAGTATATAAACTACTTTATGAGTTGCTTCAGTGCCATTATTTCCAGGTCTTACTGCTGCTTGAAAGGATTCTTTGCTTTTCATCTTTTAATTTCTCCAATACAACCTCTGGTGCCTCTCCTTCTAATTTAAAATATTTGTGGCCCTTATAAGTGTTATAATGCTGATGAACATTGAATTCCTTTAATGTTGATATTACGGTATCACAAAGCAAGCAAATCATCTTACCTTTAGCAGAAACACGATTAATATTGCAACTCCCAATCCTCATTAAATAATCTGTCTTCTTCCTTCAGCTTTCTCTTGGTCTTCTTTGACATTCTGGGCTGTTAAGCAGACAGAATTTAAAAAATACTGTCAAGCTGTGCAACTATTCACACATTCCACTTCAAACAGAAACACAGTGCACTTCTGTCAAAAGCTGATAACAGTCTGGCGTACGTGACCCCCATAAACTCTGGGCAGTCAGCCTTGTGTGGTAGTGGCGCCAGTCAGATGGGGAAGTTAGAACTGAATCATGAGCGTAGCAGCCGTCAACTTAGCCCTTATGGCTTACCAATGTTCTAGCTGTGCTGGTCAATCTGGGAGGATTATTTCACTGAAGCTTATTTTATTCTTTGGTATTTTATTTTAAAAATAAAATAAAACTATAAAAGACGAACAAAATGTATTAATAAAAATAAAAGGATTTGTTCTGTAAAATTTGGATTCAGTCAAAAGGCTGCACTTAAGGACCTAGAAGGGCCACATGTGGCCTTAAGGCTGCAGGTCCCCACCCCTGTCTTAACGCCCCAAGATTAAGGACACTGTTGCAGCAGCAGAGGAAACTAACATACCCGCTAAACAATTCTGTGTGAAGCAGTGAAGTGTCCGTCCGTGAAGGTGATCAGAGACCAGCACGTTTCCGAGTGCGTCCATCAAGGAGACGGTGGCTCTGGAGGGCAGGACCTAGGGATTTCTGAAGCCCTCACAGATCTGAGACCATCTGCTGGGGCTGCCACCGAGAATGCCACAGCCTGGGCATCGCAGACACCGGAAACTTACCTTCTCACAGTTCTGGAGGCTGGAGGTCCCAGATCCAGGTGTCGGCAGGGCTGGTTCTGCGGCGTCTCTCTTTGGCTCGTAGGTGCCATCTTCTCCTTGTGTCTTCACACGCATGTGTGTCTGTGTCCTAATCTCCTCTCCTTGTTAGGGCACCAGTGATACTGGGTCAGGGACCACCCTCATGACCTCATTTGACATTAATTACCTGTGAAAAGACCCCACGTCCAAACACAGTCCAATTCTGAGCTCCTGGGGGTTAGGGCTTCAACACGTGAATTTTGGGGGACACATTTCAGCCCCTAACAGTGATGCTGTGTGATGACATCACTGGCATGGCTATTTCAGGGTATTTTTAAACACACCCCTGCTTTGAATTTATGTGCTTTAATGGGCAGGTAGAAAGAGGGAGAAAAAAAGCTCAAAATGAAAACCCACGGAAGCCCCGACAGCTTTATGCCTCACATCCAGTCCCTTCCCACGGGGGACCCAGCTGGCTGTGCTCTGGCTTCCGGAATCTTCCGGAAGATTTCAGCAGCCCCAGAGCCAAGGTGGTCTCCCGGCCCACGCTGGGGCTTCCTCCTGAGGCAGCGTACCACACCCAGCTGTCCCTCTGCAGCCGGGCTGTGTCAGGACGCTGGCGGGACAGACGGGTAACCCACCCGCAGACACAAATAGAGACCCCCTTGCTTCCTTGTTGTGACAAAGGAGGAGGCATTTGCTTTCGAAAGGAGCAGAGCCAGCTTCGTTGCTGGTCACCTTTTTCTCTGCTGTTCTCCCTGGGATCACCTTCCTTCTCGCCCATCTACTGACCTTGTGGATGGGACAGTTTTCTGTTGTGGGGGCTGTCCTGTGCCCTGTAGGATGCTGGCGGCCTCCCACCCCACCTGTCAGGTGCCAGCAGCACCCTGTGTCATTTGTGCCAACCAAATGTGCCTCTGGAAATTGCCAATGTCCCCTGAGGGAGACATGGCCCCCCTGGTGAGAAGGACCGGTCTAGTTACACAGTAGCAGAGACAGGGCGGCCGGGAGCAGGGTGGCCTGGTGTCCCGGCTCTGTGTCTGTGGGAGACTGTGACAGGCTGCGAGTGACGGTGGCGTGTGGATGGTGACTGCGGTGAAGGCGGGAGCCTCTTCAGCAGCATGCAGGGGGGACAGAGAGCCAGTCACTGGGGTTGGGATCACACAGGTTTTTCCATCAGCCTCCGGGTGGTTAAGAAGCACATGCTCAGGGCTCCAGGTGAGAACAGAGTGTCTTCAGAAGACAGGTGGACACCGTTGTCACACCTCCCCCACGATGCTTGGTGTGAGGGGCCCCCCCACTTCTGTAACTTAGATCCCTGCATGTCCGTCCCTCCTTCCACTCTAGCCACCAAGCACTGGCCGGTCGCTCCTGGAAACCCCAGCCCCCCACCTCAGGGCCTTTGCACTTGATGTTTTCCCCCATACAAAGCGTTTCCCTGTATCTTTGCTTGCTGGCTCCTTTTTGTCACTGAGGTCTTAGCATGGCTGTCCCCTGACCACCCCCAGGGCTCTGCAGCATGTCACCCTGTCTGGCGTTCCCCACAGCACGTGCCATCGTTTGAAGTCTGTGTGTTCTTGCTTAGCACTGTCTGTCTGTCTCTAGATCCTCAGTGGTGTGACAATAGGGTTCCGTCTGTCTCGTTTGCTGCCAGTCCCCAACCTCTAGAACACAGAGTGGGGGGGACTCAGTGAGCTGCCCCTGAGTGACTGAAGGAGTGAGTGAACGCAGCCACAGTCCACCTGGACCATGGGAGTCCAAAGGCGGAAGGGCCCCCTCCCACCAGTCGTTCCCTCCCAGCCCCTTGTGCCTGGACCGTCTCCCTGCAGGCGTTCCTGAGACCCAACACGCCCTCCTGGGGTTGGTGGGGCGCTCTCTGAGAGGACAGTGGCCTCAGGGCAGAGGGCAGCAGGAGGGCTGCGGAGGGAGAGGTGGAGGCCGGGCTGGCAGCCTCACTGGGGCCACCCCTGCCTGCGTCCTTTCCTCTTGCTCTTGACAGACAAGGGCATTTCCTAAGGTCAGGGAAGTGCTGGCACCAGCCACCCTCCATTCCAGAGCAAGGGTCACCATCCAAGGGCTCCAAGCATGGCCTGCCTCCATGGCCACCATGCACATGCTTTGCTGTGTGGGGCCTTCTGGGATTCCAGGAGGACTCTCGTCCTGCCTCTGCGCAGACTGTGGGGTGAGGCAGAGAAGGAGTCTCGTGAGGAAGTCCCCAGTGGCGTCGAGGGTGACCACACCTGTGTGACGTGCCCACCCCTAGAGCTTGTTGTCATTGCTGGTGTCACATGGTCCAGGGCCTGAAGTGAGAAGGCGAAGCCCACCGCGGGCATTAACATCACCCCAAACCAGCCCTAGCGAAGATAGTGGCAGGTGCCTCCGTGTGAAAGAAGGGCAGCAAACTTTTTATTTGCAAAGTGTACCTGACGATTTGGTCTGTGTTTGATAAGTTCAGTCCTCCGATACTCTTACTTTACCAAAATCCATCCAGGTACACGGTAAAGAGAGAAACTTGATCGGCCAGTTCTGGACAAATCCAGTTAAACAGATCATAATATGCTTCACAGGGGTTGTTTTTGGAACGTTACGACTGGTCACTTGCCCCGCTGGATATATCTTTTGACATGTAATTCTGAAATGTAGGATGTGTCTCAATTGGACGGCATGAAAATACATGTGAGATGTTTATCACATCTTTAGTCATGCCAGAGTTTCTCTCGAAAATGAAGTTCTCAAAAGATCTTTATTCCTATCATGTTTTTTTATTTAAAACTCAAATAGCGAAATACTTCTTTGAGGTTTGAGCTGAGTGCCATTCATTGTCCCTGAATGGGCACACATGAAGTCCTTTATCATGAGCAACATTGCTTTTTAGGTGTTATCAAAAAATACCCAACAAATAAAATGCTTCCTAAAAACAGGAGCTTGCCACACGATTAAAAATGAAAGAGCAGCTTTCAGATTAGGGTTAATTTTATGGCCAAATGGAGGGCCATGCTGCTTTGAACATGCCGCAGTTGACAGTTTATTACACAAGAACAAAGGGGTAGGTTCGTAAGTGCGTGTAATGCTACAATAACTGGAAACAATCCTCGGAGCCATCACAACTCTGCAGTTGAGACTTTCTCCCAAGAAGGAAGGCTGCACCTGCTGCCTGCCAGCCCCGCCTGTCACATTGGGACCGTGCCCATTTTGTGACGAAGCAGTTCTTAGGTCCGGCCAAGCCTTACCTTTGAAGAATGAATAACTTGATTATTTCTGGAGTAGCAATGCTGGTAAAATCAAAAACAGGCAGGGAGGGAGAGGCCTCGGACCACTGGGATTTCTCAAAGTCTGCTCCCAGAGATAACTGAACTTGTTTTTAACTGAGGTAAAG
Source organism: Cheirogaleus medius (assembly GCA_008086735.1). NCBI lineage: Eukaryota > Metazoa > Chordata > Mammalia > Primates > Cheirogaleidae > Cheirogaleus > Cheirogaleus medius. Next base: position 108,455,247 of record VBSM01000272.1, on the reverse strand, counting down.
TGTGCATAACATGAAATTTACCATTTTAGCCGTTTGTGAGTGTACAGTTCAGGGGCCTTAAGTACATTCACTTTGTCGTACACCCATCACCAGATCTTTTTCATTTGGCCAAATTCAAACTCTGTCTCCATGAAACACTAACTCTCCCCACCCCACCCCCAGCCCCTGACATCCTCCATCCTATCTGTCCCTGTGAATTTGACTACTCTAGGGACTTCATATGCGTGGAATCATACGACGTTTACCCTTTTGTGACTGGTTTATTTCATATAACATAATATCCTCAAGGTTTATCCATACCTGGAGCAACTGTTCAGAATTTTATTGCTTTTTAAGGCTGAATAATATTCCACATTTTGTTTATCCATTCACTGGTCATTGGATATTTGAGTGAAAACAGAACTTTTTATATTAGTAGCTCAAACATGATCCATGTATCAGCTAATAATATAAAAAGTCAGTGTCTTCTTTAGAACAAGAACATTTTAAGCAAGACTTTGCTCAACCTCTTTAATCCTTGTGGGGGGAAAAATACATGATGAAATACAGAAGTGGGCAAATAGCATGTGTTTTGATAATACCAAATATGTCAAAGGAAGTGTCATCCCTCCCCCCTTGCCTCAGGTTTTTGTTGTTGTTGTTGCTGTTGTTCTAGAAGACATTCGGGATACAAAGTCTCCATTTCAAAAATAGAATTTATGAGTCGAATCATCTTTACAGGGAACATAAATGTCAAAACAGCCTCTATGAGTCATTTCTTGGATTCTAAATGGAATTCGTTTCAAACAGGAGTTTTCTCTTCTTTGAGGTTTGTTTTAAGAAGTTCCAAAAGCAAACAGCAAAATAACAAAGTGCCTGGAGCCACAGAGCTCAAAGCAGCCTTCAGCACAGCAGCTCTGGCATCGAAGTGTGGGGCTGGCTCCCGGCTCCCCCCCACGTCTGCAGAACACTCGAAGTCTGTGTGACTTTGAAGCCACCATGCTGAGGAAGGGCGGGGGCCGTGGGGCAGAGGAGTGCAGAAAGGAGACAAAAGGATCTGGGGGCTTCTGGAAAGACATGACCATTTTTGGAAAGAAATCCCATCCAGTAGCACCAAGTCAATTACTCATTTTAAAAAGTTCTGTTTTCAGCCAAGTGTCCATGGCTGAATTGTCTCATTGGCTCGTCCTTGCCCAGCCTCAGTGCCTGGGGAAAAAAATCCTCCTGGCAAAGGATAATCACATCCACGTCTACACTACCTCAAATATTGCAGGTCCCCGCCGGGGGCTCCAGGTCCTGCTGCCACAGAGCCAGGGTGCTCGGTGTGGCCAACAGTGATGCTGATGACATCAGGTCCTTCTTTCTCTGTGACCAAGTAAGTCTGGTGATCACATAAGTTAGGGAAGTACTGGGTTAGCCAATGACAAACGGGTGTGTCCACTGCAGGAATTATCAGAAATGTAATGTGCACCAGGAATCTCCAGGACATGGACAAGGGATGACACGTTTTCCAGATGTGTCTACCCATCAGGTGCTCTGAACACACCTCAGAAAACCCCAGTTTAGGCACCTGTTCGATTCGGCAATTGAATATGGTATCCAACACATCATGGCCCATCAATAAAATAGCAATGGTGTTTCGGAGACCACATGTCATGTGCACCAGTAATCCCAGCCTCTCGTTCCAACCCTAAGCTCAGCCCCCTCCGTTCCGTAAGGCCTGATCTTGGTAGATCTTGGTCCTGATCTTCTGGTAGAAGGAAAGAAAGGATGGGCTCCCACGAAGGGAGAAACTGGTGGGATTTTCCAGGGAAAGGTTCGAGAACTCGTGCTGCATAAAGAGGGACAGACAAAGCAAGAGACTGTCCTGGGAGAATGTGGCAGGATTTTCTTGGAGAGGAGAAGAGAATCCTGAAGAACCCAGATGTGAGACGCAGAGAGGAGGATGGAGAAGGAAGGCGGGAAGAAGCTGAGCAGGGTGCTGAGAGAGGATGTTCCCTTGGCCTTTGCGAGGGATTTCAGTGGTGGCTTAACTTGCTCTTTGCTTCCTTCTTTGGCTGCAGCCTTGTTTGGTTTGTTTGGTTTTGAAGAAGCTTGCTTAAAGTTTCCCTTTATTTTATTTTACGTTTTCTTTTATTTTTAATTATTATGGATTCATCATAACAGTCGTACCTAGTTATGGGGTACGGGTGACGTTTTGATACGAGCACACAATGTGTCACGATCAAAGCAAGGTCACTGGGGCATCCCTCACTCCAAGCATTGATCATTTCTTTGAGTCAGGAACATTCCAATTCTACTCTGTAGTTATTGTGAAATACACAACAAATTATTGTTAACTACAGTCACCCCGTTGTGCTACCAAACACTGGGTCTTATTCCTTCTCGCTAACTGTATTTTTGTCCACATTAACCGTCTGCTCTTTATCGGCTCCTCCCCACTTCCCTTCCCAGCCTCCGTCACCGTCATTCACTCTCTGCCTCCATGAGACCATTTTTTTTTAGCCCCCACCCATGAGTGAGAACATGTGATATTTGTCTTCCTGCACCTGGCTTTTTTCACTTAACATAGTGTCCTCTGGTTTCATCCATGTTGTGCAAATGACAGGATTTCATTCTCTTTTGTGACTGAATGATATTCCACCAGACACTGCGCCATGGCTGGCTTCAGGTGCCAGCAAAGCCACCGACTGAATGTAGGTTCAAGGACGACAGTGCCAACCGTTTGCTGTTCTTATTACCATCTACCGGCACATCTCCTGGCTGGCCATCCCTAGGACGGGATATTGGAACTGGAACCACGGAGCTGGGTTTATCAGGTTGAGGACAGTTCACCAGTCACCTTGACTGAGACGAATGCCACCTGAAGACCCCACAGCTCTAAACCATAGTGAAGAGCTGGCCAAGGAAGCCAAGACCCAAACAGTTTAAGGGACCCCCCATTTTCAGGTCTTGGACAGCAAGGTGAGCACTGTTTCTTGCAGGTGAACCTGACACATGTGGTTAGGGTGGGCCTGACCCTGCTTTTCGGTGGCAAGTGGCATCTGGGAGGTCTCTTCTGCCCAACTTTGGGAAATCAATGGGGTGCATTTTGTTTCCTGCTTTATCATTTCTGCCAAAGCCACTCTGCAGTTGACCTCAAGGCCTGTTTCGAAATCAATCTCCAAAGCACAGAAGGAATTGTTTCGCACTTTCTTTCTTCAAGAGGCTTTCACATCAAGGATCGGATAAGCACGGTTGATGATTAAACCTAATGAGCCGGCTGTCGGAGAGCTTTGATTTGCTTCCACAAAGGCTCTTTGAGCTATCTGGGTGGAAAACCAGAACCCGTGTGTTTGTTTTTGTTTGTCTCGGCTTTTCTGTTGAAGACCTTGCTTTAAGCCTTCAAAGCGCTGAGGTTTGCAGGAAGGTTCTGCAGGTCGAGGCGGCCGCAGCCCACTGAGGGGTCTACATGAGAAGGTGGTCGCCAGCCACCCTGGCGAACTCTGGGTGATGGCGCCAGCCAAGGATGTTTTGGGAAGTGGTTTGTGTATGATGTAGCTTTCAATAGTTTAGTTTCTTAATTTTTAAATAAGAATAGGAAAAAAAAAACCCAAAATAGAAGGGGTGCAGGAAGGGAAGAGGCCGATAATCCCTCAATGGTCAGTTTTGCCTTCCGATTTGGGTCCCTGGGCAAGGTGGGCATGTTCATGCGCATATCAGACAGCCAGCGTTGAAGTCTCCGCAGCTTCTTCGGTTATTTATTCATTTGTTGTTATTTATTCATTTATTCATTTGCCTCACAAATTTACCTGGTGCCAGGCAGATCGAGCAACAGCTCAGAGACTCACGTGGGACTTTTTCGAGTCACTTTTGTAGGCCCCTCCACCCAGAGAGGCTGACTCAACCAGCACAAATGCTCTTTAACTACAAATCCTAACTTTCTTCTATGAGTTAGACATGGCTGGGAAAAAAATCAACCTGTATAAAAAGCTTTTATCACGAAGGCAAGAGTTCCCTGCCCTGCCCCCTCCACCCCAGGCCATCTCCACAGAAATCACCATTTTAAATGAAATCCTGTAACTATTTCTGTGTTAGCCCTGATGGCAATCGCCCCCAGGTTGCTAAGTGATGTATGTGTGCCACTTCAGAAATACCCTTTGTTGGCATCAGCGCTAGACTTTCTGCCATGAGAAATGAAGATCTTGCTCATTTCCCCTCCTGCTAATATAGGGCTTACCTTACTTTGGTTTCTTAGCTGGTGGTTTTGTAAGTTTAAATAATAAAGCTTTATTTGAAGCTTCTTAAACAGTGTCTCTTAGGCGTTCAGATTGAAAGACAATGATACTGAGCCCCTGCCTGCCCCTCCCCACCCTGGAGGCAGGCTGGAGGGACCCACCGCAGCCGCAGCCCTCGCTGCTCCCCTCTCTGGAACCAGACGTTTCTCCTCTGTCCCCAACCCACAGAAGCTAATTTAGGACCAGTCACATATAACACGACTTAGCTTCAGAATCCCTGGTCTTTGGCGTTTGGAAAGGCCTGGAATATGTCTTTTTAGCAGATGACGGTGTTGCACGTGGTCTGAGAACGCACTCAATCCCATAAAACAGGTGACACAACACAGCAATTCTAGTCTGTGCAATGACACTGTGAGTACACACAGACACAGAAAGTTAAAGTGGGGTACCCGTTTTGCAGCCAACCCTATGAAAGAGTATAACATACGGAAGGTCAGAGATATCATCGGAGGCTGGAATTCATTCATTCAGCAACTATTGACTGAGCATGAGCTCTTACCCTGCGTCATGCACATGGCCTTTTTTATTGTAGTTTTCGTCACCACCCCCTGGCCTGGTGCTTTCACATATTTCTAACTCCAGGAGTATTTATCCAGTGCGCTGTTTCAAGAGAAAGAAAGTCTTCATAAATAGCTGCAACAGGCCACAGCCTGTCCAGGTGAGCACCAAATAAAGAAGCAAAAAACAGGGGAAGACATTTGATTTCTTTCTGATTTTCATACACAGGGAAGGACAAAATAGCATTAGCTCCATTTTAAGTTCTTTGTGTTTGATAAAATAGACTCTCTTCCCTCCCCTCTCCCTTCCTGCCTTTTCTCTTTCCTCCCTCCCTCCCTTCTCTCTCTCCTTCTCCTTGTCATGCATCAATCCTTATTTCTAACTAAAAGATCCAGAAAACAAAAATGTAAATTTCAATAATTTTACAGGCATCTCTTTGATTAGCTCAAAAAATAACCTAATGATGATTTGATTTCCCTAAGGTGCACACAATTTATTGTGGGAAAATACATCCAGGGGCAGAGGGAAGTGCCGACTGTGGGCCCTTAAGTCACAGGCAACATCTCATTTAATCTTTACAACCCGCCTGCCAGCAAGCTACTGTTACTACCGCCTGTTCAGAGGTGGGGACATGAGTCTAGATGTGGTTAATCAACCCGAGGTCGTCCAGCGGGCAGATGGCAGAGGCAGATTGGAACTTTTGAGCTCTCGATACCAGCTGCCATTGATTAAGAATGCCCAGTTCACACCTTCTCTAGCAAGAACTCTGAGATTGACTTGGTTGTGCAAAATATGCGTTTACGTTGTGCCAATAAAGAGTCCACGCCTGTAATCCTAGCACTCTGGGAGGCCGAGGCGGGCGGCTCGCTCAAGGTCAGGAGTTCGAGTAAGAGCGAGACCCCGTCTCTACTAAAAATAGAAAGAAATTAATTGGCCAACTAAAAATATATAGAAAAAAAATTAGCTGGGCTTGGTGGCGCATGCCTGTAGTCCCAGTTACAAAAAATAAAATAAAAAAGAGTCCACCTAAGTCATGCAACGTAGCACTTTAAATCACTTCTCCCAAATACAATTCACCCAGTTAAACCGTGTCCTTGAAAATGACGCATCTGCCCTGAGTTCATGCCTCATACTGAAAATGTCCACAGCAGCATTAGGAAACGGTTTTAGTCAAAAATCGCAGTATTAGAAAAAATAAAAATGGATAAAATGTCCAATAGAAGAGCTCAGAGCAAAGTTGTGGGTCATTCTCATTTTCTCTTCTCCAGTTGTTCTCTAGGTTGTGTCTCTTACGGCTGCTTCTGTTTCTGCGTGTTTTTTTGGCTTCAGATTTTTTAAAATATCCTTTTTAATCCCTGAAAACAAAAGGTGAGTGTCTGCCTCTATGCTTCATATCATGTGCTCAAATAATCATCGAGACGAAGACAAGCAGCTTGCTCCCGCTATGGATGAAGGAGCCAGTCTGGTCCGTGTTGCTCTGGGCTTTGAGTTGGACAGTTACTCTTTTAAACTTCCTCCTCGATGTTCGGAGCTAGGGAGCGACGGTCAGAGAAAGCAGCCTCCATGGAGCATGTTCTTTCTATGGCGAGACAATGAACTGAGAAAGTCCTTCTACTTCCAAAGCCCAAGCTTTCTGAAGCCCAGTGGTGCCGTGTGTGCCTTTCAGGAGGGGACAAACGCCTGCGTCCAAACAGGGGTTCGAGCGAGGGCAGAGATTCTGCTCAGATCAGCCTCTGGGAAGAAAGAATATGGAAACACAGGTCTTCAAAGCCCTTTGATCTCGGAAGAGTTTTCTCTTTTCCATTTTATTAGCGTAATAACTATCTCCGCGTGGGATGGAAGGTCCTTACAGCGTGTGCACTTTCTCTCAGACACGGAAAGGTTCACCCGTGTGATGTTACAAAGATCCTGCCTGCGAGTGAGGTCGGTGATGAGTCACCCCTGGAAGTGACAATGAATGAACTTGGTGTCACAGCCTAGGTGAGGCCTCTGTTCCCTCCTCTGGCAGCTTGGGGACGACGGTGGCCACTCCTCCTTACCAACCCCCTTCAGAGATGCTGCCACTCAACTCTCCGATGACAGCAAGGGGACATCACGTCACCAGCCACTGGCCACCCTCTTGTCCTCCTTCTTTAGCCCTTTAGCATGAGCTGGTCCTTGGCATCACCCGATTTGACCTCTTCCCTGGGAGAGGAGCAGGGCTTGTTGGCTGCGGTGTCTGTGGTTTGGTGTGTTTGTGTGATGTGTATGTTGTGTGGTATGTGTGGTGTGTGTGTGGTGTGGCTTGTGTGGTGTGGTAGGTGTGTAAGTGTGTGGTGTGTGGTGTGTGAATGTGTGGTGTGTGTGATGTGTGTGTGGTGTGGTGTGTGGTAGGTGTTTGGTGTGCGGTGTGTGGTGTGTGAGTGTGTGGTATGT